>JAWZYT010002009.1:120000-145000 GCA_034508575.1 Petrolisthes manimaculis
ATTTTTAATACATAAATTTGAATACATAAATTTGAATACATAATTTTTAATACATAATTTTTAATACATAATTTTTAATACATAAATTTGAATACATAATTTTTAAATACATAATTTTTAATACATAATTTTTAATACATAAATTTGAATACATAAATTTGAATACATAATTTTTAATACATAATTTTTAATACATAATTTTTAATACATAATTTTTAATACATAATTTTTAATACATAATTTTGAACCCACAAGTACAAACACAAACAAACACACACACACACAGACACAACAAACACACACACACACACATACTACTAATAATAATACATAATTTTTAATACATAATTTTTAATACATAATTTTTAATACATAATTTTTAATACATAATTTTTAATACATAATTTTTAATACATAATTTTTAATACATAAATTTGAATACATAATTTTTAATACATAAATTTGAATACATAATTTTTAATACATAATTTTTAATACATAATTTTTTTTGTATCGTCAGAATATCCTTTCTCTGAACCCGCGAGTACAAAGTCATGCTACGTTACAGCCTTCAACCGTTACAAAGGCTAATAAGGCTCACTGGAAACGTAACAAGGCTAAAACATGTGACGTAAGTATAACGTATAAGTATAAGTATAAGTATAAGGTATAAGTATAACGTATAAGGTATAAGTATAAGGTTATTATTATTATTATTATTATTATTATGTGATGTAAGTATAAGGTATAAGTATAAAGTATAAGTATAAGTATAAGGTTAATAATATATGTGATGTAAGTATAAGGTATAAGTATAAGTATAAGGTTATTATTATTATTATTATTATGTGATGTAAGTATAAGGGTTAATATATGTGACGTAAGTAGAAATAACTCTTTTATTTATTTACAGTATTTATTTAAGGACCTTTTGTGTGTGTTACAATACCCAATACCCATGTATACATATGTGTGTATGTGTGTGCATCCAATACCCATGTATACATATGTGTGTGCGTACATTACCCAATACCCGTGCATACATATGTACGTACAATACCCAATACTGTACCCACATGTAATACCCAATTCACTCTCCTCTCTTTTTATGTGAGTTTAAATTATGTGAATTTGAAATAGTGGGTATCATGAAAAAAATTAAATAGATGCCATTTCCCTGAACTCTTAAAATACCGTGAACCATTAGACTCCATTTTCAAGTTAAAGTACCATTATTTATTATGGAAATGTACAATTTACTTTATACTAAATTCACTTTATACGACACAACCCTTCACTAACCTATAATGTAATAAACAAAAGACCACAGTGTATATATGTGTACGTATAATACCTAATATCTGTATGTGTGTATTTTCAGAATCACTGTACCCTGGAGAGTAATTTTGATGATATTAAACACACGACTTTAAGTGAGAGAGGTGTGTGTGTGTGTGTGTGTGTACGTACAATACCCAATACCCGCGTCTAATACCCAATACCCGCGTCTAATACCTGTCTGTGTGTATTTTTCAGAATCACTGTACCTTGGAGAGTAATTTTGATGATATTAAACACACGACTTTGAGTGAGAGAGGTGTGTGTGTGTGTGTGTGTGTGTGTGTACGTACAATACCCAATACCCGCGTCTAATACCCAATACCCGCGTCTAATACCTGTCTGTGTGTATTTTTCAGAATCACTGTACGTTGGAGAGTAATTTTGATGATATTAAACACACGACTTTGAGTGAGAGAGGTGTGTGTGTGTGTGTGTGTGTGTGTGTACGTACAATACCCAATACCCGCGTCTAATACCCAATACCCGCGTCTAATACCTGTCTGTGTGTATTTTTCAGAATCACTGTACGTTGGAGAGTAATTTTGATGATATTAAACACACGACTTTGAGTGAGAGAGGTGTGTGTGTGTGTGTGTGTGTGTGTGTACGTACAATACCCAATACCCGCGTCTAATACCCAATACCCGCGTCTAATACCTGTCTGTGTGTATTTTTCAGAATCACTGTACGTTGGAGAGTAATTTTGATGATATTAAACACACGACTTTGAGTGAGAGAGGTGTGTGTGTGTGTGTGTGTGTGTGTGTACGTACAATACCCAATACCCGCGTCTAATACCCAATACCCGCGTCTAATACCTGTCTGTGTGTATTTTTCAGAATCACTGTACGTTGGAGAGTAATTTTGATGATATTAAACACACGACTTTGAGTGAGAGAGGAGCATTGAGGGAAGCTGCTCGTTGCCTCAAATGTGCAGACGCTCCGTGTCAAAAGTCATGCCCTACTCAACTTGATGTTAAAGCATTCATATCATGTATTGCTAATAAGGTATGTTATGTATGTATGTGTGTGTGTGTGTGTGTGTGTGTGTGTGTGTGTGTGTGTCTGTGTGTGTGTGTGTGTGTGTGTGTATGTATGTTATGCCCAACTCAACTTGATGTTAAAGCATTCATATCATGTATTGCTAATAAGGTATGTTATGTATGTGTGTGTGTGTGTGTTTGTGTGTGTGTGTGTGTCTGTGTGTGTGTCTGTATGTATGTATTCTAGTAATAATAAAATAATAATAATAATAATTAATGGTTAATTTACATAGGGTAAGATTACAGTACATTAATATTAATTCTAACATCTATAGGCTATAACTTGGAGACATACAGTACTAGTCTAAGTGTTAATTTCCCATACTAAAGTGGGAATAGCACTAACCTAACCTAACCTAACCTAACCTAACCTTAACCTTAACCTTAACCTTAACCTTAACCTAACTTAACCTAACCTAACCTAACCTAACCTAACCTAACCCAACCCAACCTAACCCAATATATTTTTCACTTTCCTTAAACTAACCTAACCTAACCTAACCCAATATATTTACACTTTCATTAACCTAACCTAACCCTCCCTAACCTAACCTAACCTAACCTAACCTAACCTAACCTAACCTAACCTAACCTAACTTACAGAATTACTACGGTGCCGCTAAGATGATATTCTCGGACAACCCTATGGGCTTGTCGTGTGGTATGGTGTGTCCGACCAGCGACCTGTGTGTGGGCGGCTGCAACCTCTATGCAAGCGAGGAGGGACCCATCAATATTGGCGGACTACAGCAATTTGCAACGGAGGTAAAAATTTGCAACATGGGTAAAAAAATTGCAACTTGTAAAAAAAATTTAATAGTAAAAAATTGCAACATGTTAAAAATTTTAATAGTAAAATTTTGCAACATGTAAAATTTGTGACTGATAAAAAATTGTGAGAAGTAATATTTGCAACTGGTAAAAATTTGCTAGAAGTAATATTTGCAACTGGTAAAAATGTGCAATATGTAAAATTTTTAATAGGTGAATGGCAAGATAAATGGCAGAGCAAGTGGCAGTGTGAATGGCAAGAAATATTTAATAATAACTCTCTCTCTCTCTCTCTCTCTCTCTCTCTCTCTCTCTCTCTCTCTCTCTCTCTCTCTCTCTCTCTCTCTCTCTCTCTCTCCGCAGATGTTTAAAGAGATGAAGGTGCGACAGATCCATTCACCCGACCTGCCTAAAGATTTACCCGACAGTTACAAGGCTAAGATTGCTTTATTGGGTTAGTATTATTATTATTATTATTATTATTATTATTATTATTATTATCATTATTATTTATTTTTTTTTTTCATTTTTTTTTATTATTATTATTATTATTATTATTATCATTATTACTATCATTATCATTATCATCATTATTATTGTTATTATTATCATTATTATCATTATTACTATTATTATTAACATTATTACTATTATTATTATTATCATTATTATTATTATTATTATTACTATCATTATCATCATCATTATTATTATTATTATTATTATTATTATTATTATTATTATTACTATTATTATTATTATTATTATTATTACTAGGGTGTGGTCCAGCTTCGGTTTCCTGCGGCACATTCCTCGCTCGACTCGGTTACTCCGCCATCGACGTGTACGAGAAGAGCGAGTACTTCGGAGGACTCAGCTCCTCCGAGATCCCCCAATACCGACTTCCCTACGACGTGGTGAAGTTTGAAGTCGGATTAATGAAGGATTTAGGAGTTAAAGTTCACCACGGCCGAAGTTTGTCTATGAACGATATTACTATTGAGGTACATATTATTATTATTATTGTTATTATTATTATTGTTATTATTGTTGTTATTGTTATTGTTGTTCTTGTTATTATTATTATTTTTATTATTATTGTTATTATTATTATTATTATTACTATCATTATTATTATTGCTATTATAATTATTATTATTATTATTATTATTATTATTATCATTATTATTATTATTATTATTTTTTTTTTTTTTTTTTTTTATTATTATTATTATCATTATTATTATACTGTAATTTACATAACATTACAGGGATTACATAAGGAGGGTTACGAAGCCATATTATTATTGTTATTACAGTATTATTATTATTATTATTATTTTTTTTTTTTTTTTTTTAATTATTATTATTATTATTATTATTATTATTATTATTAATATTATTATTATTATTATTATTCTACAGGGTTTACATAAGGAGGGTTACGAGGCCATATTCGTCGGCATCGGTCTGCCCCAACCCAAACGCATCGACATCTTCGCCGACCTCACTATGGACATGGGCTTCTATACCAGCAAAGACTTCCTCCCACTCGTCTCGGCCGCCAGTAAACCAGGTACCTGTTTTTTTTTTTTTATGCGTTTTTTTTTTTTTTTTTTTTTTTTTTTTTGCGTTTTTTTTTTACAGGTATGTTTGTTTTTGTTTGTGTGTTTTTCATGTGTTTGTGTTTTGTTTTTTTGTTTTTTCCCGGTATGTTAGTTTTTCTTCGTGTTTTTTTTTGTGTGTGTGTTTGTTTTTTGTTTTCTCTTTTCGGTTGTTAGTAAATTAGGTGTGTTTTTTCTTGCGTTTGATTGTGTGTGTTTTTTTGCGTTTGTTTGTGTTTTTGTTTTATTTCTTGTGTGTGGTGTTTGGGTTTGCATATTTTTATTTTATTTTGTATGTCAGTTTTTGTTATGTGTTTTTTGCGTTTGTTTGTGTGCCTGTTTTTTTTAGTTTGTATTTTATTTTGCATTTGCGTTTAATTTTGTTTGCATTTGTTTGTGTGTTTGTGTTTTTTTTATATGTATTTTAGAGTTATTTTTACCCTCTCTCTCTCTCACTATATAAATTGTCTTTATATGTATGATTATGCTTGTAAAAATGTGTTACAAAAACAAAATTACATACTGGGGTGTTTATTAAAGTAATCTGTAAGAAAATAAACAAATAACAAATAACTTATTATAAAATTAAAATGGATAATTAGACAATGATTTACCCCAATGGAAAAAAAATAAAAATAAATGATGTTTTTTTTAGAGTTTTTCTTTAATAATAATCTTCTTAGAATCCTATAATATTACATCAATAATTCTACTTACAGTATTATTTTTTATAATCATAATATATTACTAATGGCAAAATAATTATAACATTTGAGGTCCCTTACTGGAGCTCTATGAATTCTCCAAACTACTCCAGGCAACAGATTCCCTATTCCCACACACCCCCAAGCCTGTCCCCTACTCCCGCACGCCCCCAGTCACCCCCCAAGCCTGTCCCCTACTCCCGCACGCCCCCAGTCACCCCCCAAGCCTGTCCCCTACTCCCGCACGCCCCCAGTCACCCCCCAAGCCTGTCCCCTACTCCCACACCCCCTTACTGGAGCTCTATGAACCCTCCAAACTACTCCAGGCAACAACAGATTCCCTATTCGAAACACTGAAGGGTTTTGTGGCCTGGATTATTTGGAGGGTTCATAGAGCTCCAGTAAGGGACCTCAAAGGTTTTAAAACTATGGGGCTATTACACTCTCTCTCCTACTCACACACACCCTCTCTCTCTCTCTCACTCTCACTCACTCCCTCCCTCTCTCCCACTCACACACCCTCTCTCTCTCTCTCTCTCTCTCTTTTCCTCCCACTCACACACACCCACTCTCTCCCTCTCCCACTCACACACCCTCTCACTCTCTCTCTCTAGGTATGTGTGCCTGTAAGAGTGGCACCTCGCTACCTAACCTCCGAGGCGGCACTGTCCTCGTATTAGGTGCCGGTGACACTGCGTTCGACTGTGCCACGTCTGCCCTCCGCTGCGGTGCCAGGCGTGTGTTTGTCGTCTTTAGGAAAGGCTTCACGAATATCAGGGCAGTCCCGGAAGAGGTCAGTAGTATTATTATTAGTATTATTATTATTACTGTTGTTATTTTTATTATTATTGTTGTTATTGTTATTCTTTTTATTGTTATTTTTATTATTATTATTATTATTATTGTTATTGATATTGATATTATTATTATTGTTAGTTTTATTATTATTATTTTTATTATTATTGTTATTTATATTGTTATTTTTATTATTATTTTTATTGTTATTTTTATTTATATTTTTGTTTTTATTATTATTATTATTATTGTTATTTTTATCATTCTTATTACAGTATACTATTATTATAAGTATTATTATACATACATACATACATGGAAGTGTAATATACTGTATATACCGTATACACACACACTATAATACACACACACACTATTAATACACACACACACACACACACACACACTATTAATACACACACACATACACACACACACACACACACACAGACAGATGTACGGCACAAAAAAAAAAAAAAAAAAAAAAAAAATTTATAGCGCAATTAATAAAAAAAATAAAAACACACACACAGATGGAATTAGCAAGGGAGGAGATGTGCGAATTCCTGCCGTTCCTCGCGCCCCGGAAGGTGGAGATGCGAAACGGACGCGTGTGTGCGATGGAGTTTGCCCGCACATACCAACGGGACGAAGACAACACCTGGATAGAGGACGACGAACAGACTGTCAAACTCAAGTGCAATTATATCATCTCCGCCTTTGGGTCAGGATTGTACGACCAAGATAGTGAGTTAATTTGGGTTGATTTGAGTTAATTACAGTTCAATCTGCACTTCCTAACCTAACCTAACCTAACCTATCTATCTATAGCTCTGACGTCTCATTCCCTCCGGGAACTCCCCCGAAGGGTGATGGCCACGGCAGAAAAGTCTCCAGTCTTCCCTGTTCCAACACTCCCTCCTTACTTGTTCCAGCCCTCCCCTCCCCCTCATGTTTCTCTCCTTTATATACTCTTCCACTCTGTTCCAACACTCCCTCCTTACTCCCTACTCTGTCCCTCATGTTACTCTCCTTTATATACTCTTCCACTCTGTTCTGCCATCTAACTGGTGGTCTGCCTCTCACACCACACCCCACAACTTCACTTCCATACACCTTCTTTACAAACTCTTCACCTTACATTCTCTCTACATGTCCAAACCACCTCAGAGTATTACACTTCACTCTCTCAACCACTCCACACTCAATACCAATTGCCTTCTCACTCATACCACATCTCTTATACACACATACACACACACACACACACACTCTCACTCATACCACATCTCTTATACAACCCAACCCAACCCATTCTAACCTAACATAACCTAACATAACCTAACCATAACCAAACCAAACCTATTCCATTCCATTCTAACCTAACCTAACCATAACCTAACCTAACCATAACCAAACCAAACCAAACCTAACCAAACCTAACCATAACCTAACCAAACCTATTCCATTCCATTCTAACCAAACCTAACCTAACCTAACCATAACATAACATAACCTATTCCATTCCATTCTAACCAAACCTAACCATAACCTAACCTAACCATAACCTAACCAAACCTATTCCATTCCATTCTAACCAAACCTAACCTAACCTAACCTAACCATACCTAACCATAACCTAACCAAACCTAACCTAACCTAACCATAACCTAACCAAACCTATTCCATTCCATTCTAACCAAACCTAACCTAACCTAACCTAACCTAACCATAACCTAACCAAACCTATTCCATTCCATTCTAACCATAACCTAACCTAACCTAACCTAACCTAACCTGACGTCATTCCAGTACAGTCTGCACTATCGCCCATGAAGTTGAATCGTTGGGGTACACCTGCCATCAACACTAGCACTATGTCAAGTACCGTGGGTGGTGTATACTGTGGTGGTGACATTGGTGGTGTTGCTGAGACTACTGTAGAGAGTGTTAATGATGGCAAGACTGCAGCGTGGGCTATACATACATACTTACAGGTCCGTAGTATATGTTAATTTATACAGGTTGGGTATACAGTATGTTGATTTATACATACATACTTACAGGTGCGTAGTATATGTTAATTTATACAGTATGTTGATTTATACATACATACTTACAGGTTGGGTATACGTTAATTTATACAGGTTGGGGTATACATACATACTTACAGATTGGGTAGTATACGTTAATTTATACATACAGTACATACTTACAGGTGGGTAGACTTATGTTAATTTATATATACTTACAGATGTGTATACTTATGTTAATTTACGTATACATACTTACAGGTTGGGTAGTATACGTTAATTTATACATACAGTACATACTTACAGGTTGGGTAGTATATGTTAATTTATACATACATACTTACAGGTTGGGTATACATTGATTTATACAGGTTGGGTATACATTAATTTATACAAGTTGGGCATATGTTGATTTATACAGGTAATTATTATTCGTGTATACATCTTGGGGTATAAATACAATCATACACCAATTCATACATTTTCTGCGTATATTACCAGTCTCTACACGGTCTGTATGTATAGATAGATAGAATCATACACCAAGAAATATACACCAATTCATACATTTTCTGCGTATATATTGGCAGTCTCTCCACGGTCTGTATGTATAGATAGATATGTATAGATTATAGATAAATAGAATCATACACCAATTCATACATTTTCTGCGTATACACCAAGAAATATACACCAATTCATACATTTTCTGCATATACTTTGACAGTCTCTACACGGTCTGTATGTATAGATAGATAGAATCATACACCAATTCATACATTTTCTGCGTATACTTTGACAGTCTCTACACGGTCTGTATGTATAGATTATAGATAGATAGAATCATACACCAAGAAATATACACCAATTCATACATTTTCTGCGTATACTTTGACAGTCTCTACACGGTCTGTATGTTCCCGAGACTCCACAGTTACCAAGATTCTATACGGCCATCGACCAAGTGGATTTGTCCGTCACCATCTGCGGAATCAAGTACGACCCGAAACAACATTTTATTTAGACGTTTATTTTATTTTAGGCGTTTATTTTATTTAGGCGTTTATTTTTTTTAGGCATTTTTTTTTTTTTTTTTTTTTTCGTTATATATTTTTATTTTTATTTTAGGCGTTTATTTATTTTAGGCGGTTTTTTTTTTAGGCATTTATTTATTTTAGGCATTTATTTTATTTAGGCGTTTTATTTTTTTAGGCATTTATCTATTTTAGGCTTTTTTTTTTTTTTTTTTTTTTTATATTTTAGGCGTTTATTTATTAGTTTATTTCATTTAGTTTATATTTTCATTTTATTCGTTTATATTTTCATTTTATTCGTTTATTTTATATTTTATTTATTTGTTTATTTTGTCGTTTATATTTTCATTTCATTTATTTAATTGTTTATTTATTTCATTGTTCATATTTTCCGGTTAGTTTTTATTTAATTCGTTTATTTTTTGCATTTATTTTATATCGTTTATATTTTCTGTTTGAGTTCATTTTATTCATTTATTTTATGCATTATTTCATTATTTATTTTATATTGTTATAAATTTTCTGTTTGACTTTTCATTTTATTTGTTTATCTCATTTATGCCTGTGTGTGAGTGTGTGCGTGTATGTGTGTAACACAAACAGGCATTCTAAAATTCCCCCCCAAAAATTTAAAAATCCCCCCAAAATCTAAAAATCCCCCCAAAATCTAAAAATACCCAAAAATCTAAAAATACCCAAAAATCTAAAAATACCCAAAAATCTAAAAATCCTCCCAAAAATCTAAAAATCCCCAAAAATCTAGAAATCCCTAAAAATCTAAAAAAAATACCCAAAAATCTAAATAAAATCCCCAAAACTCTGCGTCAGGTTCCCGAATCCGTTTGGCCTTGCGTCCGCTCCGCCCACAACGGCCGCCCCCATGATGAGACGAGCGTATGAGGCAGGATGGGGCTTCTGTGTTACCAAGACCTATGTATTGGATAAGGTATGTTGTGTTGGACAGTGTTACCAATTGGGAGGGTGCGGGAGTAGGAGGACAGGCTTGGGGGGGGGTTGGAGGGGTGCGGGAGTAGGGGGACAGGCTTGGGGGGGGGTTGGAGGGGTGCGGGAGTAGGGGGACAGGCTTGGGGTGGGTTTAGAGGGGTGCGGGAATAGGGGACAGGCTTTCTACACACCCCAAGCCTGTCCCCCTATTCCCGCCCCCCTTTAAAACCTATGTATTGGATATGTACAATCTTAAAATTCAAACCAAATATGTGTGTGTGTTGTAATATTAGAACAGGAAGCCATTTATTACCAATATATAGTTCTGTGAAGAAAGATTATGTCTGTATGTGTGTCAGAGGCCGTCAGCCAATCACCAACCAGTATTTATATACACCTACGTTTACACCTCCTGCCAGTGGACAGCCATAAAGGAATGTATTATAATGTATCACTATGTATATTGTATATATGTGTATGTTTTTATGTATATATATGTATGTATTACAGGATATATATACTGTATATATGTACAGTATCTATGTATAACTATGTATATTTCCTCTTTTACAGGACATAGTAACTAATGTATAACTATGTATATGTATGTATCACCACATACATGTATATATATGTACGTATCTATGTATAACTATGTATATTTCCTTTTTACAGGATATAGTAACTAATGTCTCACCACGTACATGTATATATATGTACGTATCTATGTATAACTAAGTATCTATGTACAGTATAACTAATGTATAACTATGTATAACTAAGTATCTATGTACAGTATAACTAATGTATAACTATGTATAATTAAGTATCTATGTATAACTATGTATATTTCCTCTTTACCGGACATAGTAACTAATGTATAACTATGTATAACTAAGTATCTATGTATAACTATATATATTTCCTCATTACAGGACATAGTAACTAATGTCTCACCACGTATAGTTCGAGGTACCACATCAGGTCATCTCTTTGGTCCGGGTCAGGGTTCATTCCTCAATATTGAACTCATCTCGGAAAAGACGTGTGCTTACTGGTTAAAAAGTGTCACGCAACTCAAAAAAGATTTCCCGGACAACGTGAGTTATTTAATCTATTATTTTATTTTATTTGTATTTGTATTTATTGGTAATTTTTTTTTTTTTTTTTTTTTTTTTTTTTATGTATTTTTTAAGTTTTTTTTTTATGTAGGATTTCCCGGACAAAGTGAGTTAATCTATTATTTCATTGTTTGTATTTATTTGTGTATTTTTTTTTTGTGTGTATTTATGTATTTTTTTGTGTATTTTTATGTATTTTTTTTCTTTTTTTTTATGTATTTTTTTTCTTTTTTTTTTTATGTATTTTTTAAGTATTTTTTTTATGTAGGATTTCCCGGACAAAGTGAGTTATTCTATTACTGTATTTTATTTGTATTTATTGATGTATTATTAATGAAATCTTTATACTATAGTGTGTTCAAAATTTGTGTTCCTTTTGGCCTCTTATGCTTAGATAGATAGATAGAAATAGATAGATAGATAGATAGATAGACAGATAAGAGATAGATAGAAATAGATAGATATAAAGATATAGATAGAAATAGAGACAGATAGATAGAGGAAAAATATAGATAGAAATAGATATAGATAGAAATAGATATAGAAATAGATATAGATATAAAGATATAGATAGAAATAGAGACAGATAGATAGAGGAAAATGGAACATAAATTTTGAACAGACTATAGTATAATACAATATTAATACATCGTGTATAATACAATATTAATACACTGTGTATAATACAGTATTAATAATGTGTATACTCTCTTCCCCAGGTATTAATAGCGAGTATAATGTGTAGTTATAATGAGAACTAGAGAGAGTTAGCCAATATTAATATAATGTGTATAAAAACAGTATTAATACACTGTGTATATTCCCTTTCATACATCATAATACAGTACTAATAGTGTGTATATTTTCTTTGACAGGTATTAATAGCCAGTATAATGTGTAATTATAATGAAAACTAGAGAGATTTAGCCAATATTAATACAGCGTGTATATTCCCTTTCATACATAATAATACAGTATTAATAATGTGTATACTCTCTTCCCCAGGTATTAATAGCCAGTATAATGTGTAGTTATAATGAGTGTGATTGGAGGGAGTTAGCCAAGAGATCACAAGATGCTGGAGCAGATGCATTGGAACTTAATCTGTCTTGTCCACACGGTATGGGAGAACGAGGCATGGGACTCGCTTGTGGACAGGTGAGTGGGGGGGAGTGGGGGGAGGGGATTATGGTTTGTGGGGGTAAGGAGGGAGTGGTTTGTGGATAGGTGAGTGGTGGAATGTGGGGAAGGGAGGAGGGAGTGGCTTGTTGGTCAGAGATTATGCTACCTACTCTGATTCCTCACCAAATATTGTGGTGTTTTTGTTGTCCAAGCATGGGGCTTGGTGTACCAAGCAGGCTTGGAGTGAGCTCTATTTGACAACAGTATTAACAGTACTGATAACAGCACAGAGCAAGCTGGTTTGGTGAAAAGCAAGCAAGTTTAGTGTTGCTTGGACAACAAAAAGACGACATAACTGGGAAGTGGATGGGGACGGCTGGCCATTCTTTGATAATTTGTGTTGTGATTGGTGACCTCCAGTAAGCACGGCCCTTATTGGTCCATCATTCCCCCCCCCGCCAAGCTCTTCAGGCTCTTTGGGCTCTTCAACAGCTACATACGTAAACAAACTGACAGCATAGCCATGGAGGGAGTGAATTTGTCTTTTTAAATGTAATTACTGTAACAAGGAGTTGACAAGAGGGACACACTTACTGGATGGAGGGGTTGGCTGGCTGTACCAAACACAACACAAATTATCAAAGAGTAGCCACCCGTCCACATCCACTTCCACATAAATGTTACCAACTCAAATGATATAATACTGTATAATATTTTAATAATTATATATAAAGTCATGATTCATTTTTAACCCTTTTTTCAATCCCTTACACACACACACACACACTTTACTTTTTACTATACTTTACACACACACACACACACACAGGACCCGGAGTTGGTGAGAAACATTTGTCGTTGGGTGAGAGATGCGACCACAATACCTTTCTTCGCTAAACTCACCCCTAACGTCACAAACATTGTTGCCATAGCAGCCGCAGCCAAGGAAGGTCAGTGTTACCAGATCCATTTTTTTTTTTTTTTTTGACGCGCTAGTTTCAGTGTTACCAGATCCATTATTTTTTTTGACGCGCTAGTTTCAGTGATACCAGATCATTTTTTTTTTTTTTTTGACGTGCTAGTTTCAGTGATACCAGATAAAAAAAAAAAATATATGTGTGTGTGTGCTGATATATTAATGTGTATGTATATGTTGATATAATATGTGTGTGTATATATTAATGTATATATATATATATATATATATATATATATATATATATATATATATATATATATATATATATATATATATATATATATATATATATATATATATATATATATATATATATATATATATATATATGTGTGTGTATTGATATATTAATGTGTATATATTAATGTATATATATATGTGTGTATTGATATATTAATGGTAATATATATATATATGTATTCTAATATAATATGTGTGTGTCTGTATGTCAGGTGGTGCCAATGTATAAGTATGTATTTTAATATATGTGTGTCTGTATGTATTTTAATATATGTGTGTGTCTGTATGTCAGGTGGTGCTGATGGTGTAACAGCCACCAATACAGTGTCGGGTCTGATGGGTATAAGGCCTGATGGGTCTGCCTGGCCGTCTATTGGTAAAGAGAAGAGAACTACCTATGGAGGAGTATCAGGTAAGACTTAACCTAACCTAACTTAACTTTAACCTCTCCTAACTTAACTTAAACTAGCTTAACCTAACCTAACTTAACTTTACCTCTCCTAACCTAACTTAACCTAACTTAAACTAGCTTAACCTAACCTCTCCTAACTTAACCTAACATGATGTAACCTAACCTAACATAATCTAACCTAACCTAACCTAACCTAACCTACTACTTGTTTCTCGAACACACACACACATTTCTATATAACTTGTACGGTACCCTTTCTAACACATACACACACACACACACCCTT
Organism: Petrolisthes manimaculis; assembly: GCA_034508575.1. Lineage (NCBI taxonomy): Eukaryota > Metazoa > Arthropoda > Malacostraca > Decapoda > Porcellanidae > Petrolisthes > Petrolisthes manimaculis. Next base: position 134,433 of record JAWZYT010002009.1, read on the forward strand.
CTACAGTATATATTTTTCGTTCCTTCAGGTAATGCCATCCGTCCCATTGCTCTGAGGGCAGTGACAGCAATATCACACACACACACACACACACACACACACACACACACACACACACACATTTCTCATACATAGATACGCACACACCTCTCCCTCTCTCACACACCTCTCCCTCTCTTTACACACACACACATAGATAGATAGATAGATACACACACACACATAGATAGATAGATAGATACACACACACACACCCTTCTACAGTATATATATTTCCTTCCTTCTTCAGGTAATGCCATCCGTCCCATAGCACTGAGGGCAGTAACGGCAATATCCCGTGCTTTGCCAGACTTTCCCATCTTGGCTACAGGTGGGATCGACTCGGCTGATGCTGGACTTCAGTTCCTTATGGGAGGGGCTTCAGCATTACAGGTGTGTGTGTGTGTGTGTGTGTGTGTGTGAGAGAGAGAGAGAGAGAGAGTGAGAGAGAGAGAGAGGCCTTCAGTTCCTTATGGGAGGGGCTTCAGCATTACAGGTGTGTGTGTGTGTGTGTGTGTGTGTGTGTGAGAGGGGGAGAGAGTGAGAGAGAGAGACAGACAAACAGAAAGACAGACAGAGGGAGAGAGTGTGTGAGTGAGTGAGAGCGAGAGAGAGAGAATAAAGAGAGAGATTGAGCAAAATTATACATACACTACATCATTTTAATTATACATTGTCTTATTATTATGCTGTACATTCATACATACACTGCATTATTTAAATTATACATACATCCATACCCTCAAAATTATACATACATACATACATAATTTTAATCTAATCTTCCCTAGGTATGCATTTTAATCATACATACATACATAATTATAATCTAATCTTCCCCAGGTATACATTTTAATCATACATACATACATATATACACTACATCATTTTAATTATACATACATACATACATAATTTTAATCTAATCTTCCCCAGGTTTGCAGTTCAGTTCAAAACCAAGATTTCACGGTAATAGAAGATTATCTGTTAGGACTGAAGGCTTTACTTTACCTCAGTTCAATTGAGGACACCAAACATTGGAACGGACAATCACCACCAACCCCTGTACATCAACTCGGAAAAACTCTACCTCATTATGTAAACGGAAAGGTGTGTGTGTGTGTGTTGGTTAAATAGTTAGTTAGATGGTTGGTTAGATGGTTGGTTAGTTAGTTAGTTAGTTAGTTAGTTAGTTAGTTAGATGGTTGGTTAGTTAGTTAGTTAGATGGTTGGTTAGTTAGTTAGTTAGATGGTTAGTTAGTTAAATAAACCTCTACCGTCTTATGTAAACGGAAAGGTGTGTGTGTGTTTGTTTGTTTGTTTGTTAGTTAGTTAGTTAGATGGTTGGTTAGTTAGTTAGTTAAATAAACCTCTACCTGCTTATGTAAACGGAAAGGTGTGTGTGTGTTTGTTTGTTTGTCGGTTAGTTAGATTGTTAGACAGACAGATAGTTTGTTAGCTTGTTTGTTAGTTAGTTGATTAAATAGTTAGTTACATAGTTAGCTAACATATGTAAACAGTGGTGAAAAGGTTTGTGTTGGTTGGTTAGTTAGTTAGATAATTGGTTAGTTAGACAGATAGATAGTTTGTTAGTTAGATGGTTAGTTAGTTAGTTTGTTTGTTTGTTATAGACCCTGCCAAACTTAGTAAGGAATTATGTTAAAGTTAAAGTAGCAGTGTTTTAGTTGTGGTATCTATCTATGATGAGATATTCTCTCTTTTTATGTGAGTTTAAATTATGCGAATTTGAAATAGTGTGTATCATGAAAAAAATTAAATAAATGCAATTAACAGGAACTCTTAAAATTAAATACATGTAATTTCCATGAACTCTTAAAATACCGTGAACCATTAGACTCCATTTTCAAGTTAAAGTACCATTATTTATTATGGAAATGTACAATTTACTTTATGCTAAATTCACTTTATGTGACACAACCCTTCACCAACCTATAATGTAATAAACAAAGACCACAGTGTAGTTAGTTAGTTAGTTAGTTAGTTATGTGACACAACCCTTCACCAACCTATAATGTAATAAACAAAGACCACAGTGTAGTTAGTTAGTTAGTTAGTTAGTTATACGACCCCTTCACCAACCTATAATGTAATAAACAAAAGAGCACAGTGTAGTATACTCTGTTCAAAACTTGTGTTCCGCTGGCCTCTTATGCTTAGATAGATAGATAGATAGACAGATAGAAATAGAGATAGATAGAAATAGAGATAGATAGAAAGAAATAGATAGAAATAGATATAGATATAAAGATAGAAATAGAGACAGATAGATATAGATAGAAATAGAGACAGATAGATAGAGGAAAATGGAACACAAGTTTTGAACAGAGTTTTTTTTTTTGCCAGGGAGTACAGTAGTAGTGAAGATGTATGGTGAGTAGTGAAGAAGTGTTGTGGGTAGTGAAGATGTATGGTGAGTAGTGAAGAAGTGTTGTGGGTAGTGAAGATGTGTGCTATTGTATTAATATTTGTATTCCATCATTACAGACACTACCAAACTTTGGGCCGTACAAAGTGAAAAAAGATGCACTGATTGCTACACATAAAAAAAACACCAACTTACTGTCTGTTGGTGTGTGTGTCAAAGAGGGAGGAGAGGAGACAGGAGAGGAGACAGGAGAGGAGACAGGAAAGGAGACAGCAGAGGAGACAGGAGAGGAGACAGGAACACACACACACGGACCAAAATACGGAGTTCCCAGAATAGGTGATGTGATTGGTCGAGCTTTATCGATGGTGGGGACGTATGGTGACTTGGACAACACACAACAGAAGGTGGCACTCATTGATGAGGTGAGGTTTAGTAGTAGTAGTGGTAGTGGTAGTAGTAGTAGTGGTAGTAGTAGTGGTAGTAGTAGTGGTAGTAGTAGTAGTAGTAGTAGTAGTAGTAGTGGTAGTAGTAGTGGTAGTAGTAGTGGTAGTAGTAGTAGTAGTAGTAGTAGTAGTAGTGGTAGTAGTAGTGGTAGTGGTAGTGGTGGTAGTAGTAGTAGTAGTAGTAGTAGTAGTGGTGGTGGTGGTAGTAGTAGTGGTGGTAGTGGTAATAGTAGTAGTAGTAGTAGTAGTGGTAATAGTAGTAGTAGTGGTGGTAGTAGTGGTGGTAGTAGTAGTGGTGGTAGTAGTAGTGGTGGTAGTAGTAGTGGTGGTAGTGGTGGTGGTAGTAATAGTAGTAGTAGTAGTAGTAGTAATAGTAATAGTAATAGTAATAGTAGTAGTAATAGTAGTAGTAGTAGTAGTGGTAATAGTAGTAGTAGTGGTGGTAGTAGTGGTAGTAGTAGTAGTGGTGGTAGTAGTAGTGGTGGTAGTAGTAGTAGTGGTAGTAATAGTAATAGTGGTAGTAATAGTAATAGTGGTAGTAATAGTAATAGTGGTAGTAGTAGTAATAGTAGTAGTAGTAGTAATAGTAGTAATATCTCTCATTTCTTTACTGTCACCTCATTTTCCCTCTCTATCTCCCCCTTTTTTTTATTTAATATTACTACGATATCATAGAAACATGTTGTATAATGTATTACAATTAACACACAAAAAATGTATGTATTAACCGCATGTACTGTATGTATATGTGTCAGAACATATACAAAAGAAAATTAACCACATGTATGTATTAACTACATATACATATTAACCACATATTCAGTCCCCCCCAGTCCTGTCCCCTACTCCCGCACCCCCCCAAGCTTGTCCCCTACTCCCGCACCCCCCCAAGCCTGTCCCCTACTCCCGCACCCCCCTAAGCCTGTCCCCTACTCCCTCATAACCACACATACACATATACATACACATATATTCACATACACATATACATACACATACACATACACATACACATATACATACACATATACACATACACACATATATATACATACACATATACACATACATACACATACATACATATTAACCACATATATATTATTTATTTTCAGGATATGTGTATTAACTGTGGTAAATGTTACATGACGTGTAATGATTCGGGTTATCAAGCAATTACCTTTGATTGTAACACACACCTTCCACACGTGACGGACGATTGTACAGGGTGTACTCTGTGTGTGTCTGTGTGTCCCATTATTGATTGTATAAGGTACGTAACACACACGTAAATATACATACACATAAACAACACATAAACACACATACACACACACACGTAAACATACATACACATACATATACACACATACACACAAACATAAACACACGTAAACATACATACACATATATACATACATACATAGACACACATACACACGTTTATTATTATACACATACACACATAAATACACATACGCACACATGCTTGCATTATCGTTTTAAAACACACATACACACACACACATTATCATTTTAAAACACACACACATTATCATTTTTGAGAATTACAGTAATATATTTTGTGTTTATTATTATTATCATTAAATTATTTATCAATTAATTTTGTGTTTATTTCACTTATGTTATTTAATGTTATTTATGTTATGTTAATGTTACTTAAATGTCACTTTAATTTTACATAATGTTACTTTAATATTATTTAATGTTACATATGTTACTTAAATGTTATTTTAATGTTACTTAAATGTTATTTTAATGTTATTTAAAAATGTTACTTAAAAGTTAATGTTACTTATATGTTACCTTAATATTACTTATGTTAATGTTACTTATATGTTATGTTACTGTTACAGAATGGTTGATCGTGACGGTGCTTACCAACCCAACCGAGGCATACCATTAGATGTGGGGACCGTACCACGATTGTCTGCTGTTAACTAAACTAACCTGACCTGACCTAACCTCTGCAATAATGATGGATGGATATTAGGGTTGTCAACATGGAGGTGGTATAGTGACAGAAAAAGGTGATAGAGATAAAGGTGTGACAACAAGCAGAGAGAGAGAGACATAAAACAAACCTCACCTTACTTCTGACTGATGATGCGAGAAAGAATTAAAGAGAAAAATAGACAGGATGAGAGAAAGACACAGAAATATTGCTTATAGTTAAAATTTGGGAAAAGAATGATTATTATTATATATTATTTGTATTATCATCATTATATATTATTATTAATTATATATATAATTATTATTATTAATTTTATATATATATAATTATTATATATATAATAATCATTATATATATAATTATTATTAATTAATATATTATTATTAATTATATATATTATTATTATATATTTGTATTAAAGGGTAAAATATTCAGTTGATATATATGATATTTTCTTAATTAAGAATATTATTAATTTTATAGTTAATGTAATGAGAATTACTTTTTTTAATATTTCAAAATAATGCCTTGTTAGTTTGTGTGTGTGTACAGTAAACACGCTTAGAATATTACACACACACACACATACATACACACATGCTTTGAATATTACACACACACACAATACCTATACATACACACACACACAATACCTACAAACACATACATACACACACACTGTACAAAACAAACAAGGTATTAAATTGAACTACTTAATTATATAATTGACCAAATATATTACTAATTTGATTTATAATATAAGTTAATATATGTTAAGTAATTTTTAATAGTTAAAATGTTACACCTATATGGAAGGAACTACACACACACACACATACACACACACACACACTTATGGAAGGAGCTACACACACACACACACCTATATGGAAGGAGCTACACACACACCTATATGAATAAAGATTACACCACTACAACCACAGACAAATTACTGTATTAGTATATAATTATCAAAAATATAATAAATATTGAATTAATAGTTCTGTATTAGTATTACTTTAATTATCAACTATTGTATAATAAATAAATAACTTGTATTCATCACTTATTTTATTTATTACACTATTATTACTATTATTACTACAGTAATTATTATTACTACTACTACTACTATTATTACTATTATTGTTACTAATATTACTATTATCATTATTACTACTATTATTATTTCTAATATAATTATTACTACTATTATTATTTCTAATATCATTATTATTATTATTACTACTACTACTATCACTATTACTACCATTATTATTACTATTACTACTACTACTATTATTATTATTATTGGCATACATGTATATAAAAACAAAAATGGGATTATTATTATTTACTTTATACCATAAACCTTATACAATACTAGAACTATATGTATTAATCTATACATACATGCATACATACATACATATATGTACATACATACATATACATACATACATACACATAGTACAAGTAAGTCAAGTTAAAGTTAAATACAGAATACATGTTTATATGAAAATTCCCCCCAAATACAGTAATACATACAAAATTATATGTGTATGTGTGTGTGTGCTGTTAAGGAAACCACACACACACACACTTAATTTCCCCGTCTCACACACACACACACACACACAAACTAATCTCACACACACACACACAAACTAATCTCTCACACACACACAGTTCCTCCTGCCTTTCCTCACACACTCCATCCTTCTCTCTCTCTCTCAAACACACACACACTAACTCATCTCTCTCTTACACACACACACACAAACTAACTAATCTCTCTCACACACACACACACATCCTCCTTCCCTCTCTCACCCTCACACACACACACACACCCTCCCCTCCCCCTCTCTCACACTCCCTCCCTTCCTTCTCTCTCTCTTACACACACACACCCTCCTTCTCTCTCCCCCTCTCTCTCACACACACACACCCTCCCTCCCCTCCCTCCCTCCCTCTCTCTCACCCACTGTCCTAATCGTCACCAGAGTCGTCGGCTCCTCCAGTACTCCCCGTGGCCACTTCGTCTGTCTTGTAGTGTCGGAATTCTGGTTTTAATTCCCACATGTTCTTGTGCGGGTTTTTCACGTTGTAGTCGCACATCTCCTTCAGTATCTCCTTTAGGTAGGTCTGTGTGTGTGTGGGGAGAGAGGGAGGGAGGTTAGAGAGAGTGGGAGGGAGGAGAGGGAGTGGGAGGGACGAGAGGGAGAGAGAGGTTAGAGAGAGTGGGAGGGAGAGAGAGAGGGAGGGAGAGGTTAGAGAGAGTGAGAGGGAGGGAGGGAGAGGTTAGAGAGAGTGGGAGGGAGGAGAGGGAGAGGTTAGAGAGAGTGGGAGGGAGGAGAGGGAGAGGTTAGAGAGAGTGGGAGGGATGAGGGAGAGGTTAGAGAGAGTGGGAGAGAGAGAGAGAGAGAGATGATTAGATGTGGAAGGAGAGAAATAATAATAATATATATACACACACAATCATATCTTTACTACACACACACACACACAAAAACACACACTGAGACACACACACACGTACACCAACTCTCTCACACACACACACACACACACACACACATATACTTACAATAGGCTGTCTAGTAAGTTTCTGTAGATCTTTAATGTTATAATATTGATGTTTTTCAAATGCCGCATAGAGCATCTCCATCACTTTGTCTTTGTCGTCCCTTGCTTTCTTACCCTCGGCCTTCTTTCTCTCTTCTACCTCAATCTGGGGAATTAGAGAGAGAGATTAGAGAGAGTAATAATAATAATAATAATACAGTAATAATAATAATAACACTACTACTACTAATAATAATAAAAATAATAACACTACTACTAATAATAATAAAAATAATAACAATAATAACACTACTACTAATAATAATAAAAATAATAACACTACTACTACTAATAATAAAAATAATAACAATAATAATAATAATACAGTAATAATAATAAAAATAATAACACTACTACTACTACTAATAATAAAAATAATAACAATAATAACACTACTACTAATAATAATAACAATAATAATAATAATAATACAGTAATAATAATAAAAATAATAACAATAATAACACTACTACTACTACTAATAATAATAACAATAATAATAAAAATAATAATACCAATACTACTACTAATAAAAATAATACAGTAATAATAACAATAATAACACTACTACTACCACTACTACTACTACTCCTCCTCCTCCTCCTCCTACTACCACTACCACTACTACCACTATTACTTACATTATATTTATGTTTTGATATAGGTCTATAAGAGAGACAGGGACGGTCTATAAATTCAGCCTTCCTCGCAGGTTGTCCAGCTTTCAGTACGGCAGCTCTCTTTTGGTTCAGGTAGTTATTGTCCACTGAAAGAGAGAGAGAGAGAGTGAGAGAGAGAGGGGGGGGAGTGTGTGTGTGTGTGTGTGAGGGGGGGAGGGAGTGTGTGTGTGTGAGGGGGGGAGGGAGTGTGTGAGAGAGGGGGGGGAGAGTGTGTGTGTGAGTAATTATTATCCACTGAAAGAGAGTGAGAGAGAGGGAGGGAGAGTGAGAGAGGGAGTGTGTGAGTGTGTGTGTGTGTGAGTGAGAGAGGGGGTGTGTGAGTGTGTGTGAGAGAAGGGGGGGAGAGAGTGAGAGAGAGAGAGAGAGAGAGAAGTGGGGTTGGTTGGGTTATTTTGACACACACACAAGCACGCACATGTACACACACAAGCATGCACATGTACGCACGCACACACACACAAAAGCACATGTACGCACACACACAGACACTCAAGTACACAAACACACACACACACAAGTACACAAACACACACACACACAAGTACACAAACACACACACACTCAAGTACACAAACACACACACACACAAGTACACGCACACACACACACACAAGTACACGCACACACGTACACGTACACGCACACACACAAGTACACGCACACACACACACACAAGTACACGCACACACACACACAAACACTCAATAATAATAATAATAATACACTATTTTCTATACATACCTACAGGCTGACATTCAAATTTCTGTATAACTTGTCCTTCCATGTAGAGTTTTTCTTGTTCTGGCACCACTGCATCGGTGTTATTGGCTGCGGGGGTTGGTAATAATGACAAATATTTATTATTACTATTATTATTTTTATTATTATTACTATTTTTATTCTTATTATTATTGCTATTTTTATTATTATTACTATTTTTATTATTATTATTATTATTTTTATTATTATTACTATTTTTATTATTATTTTTATTATTATTTTTATTACTATTTTTATTATTATTATTATTATTTTTATTATTATTGCTATTTTTATTACTATTTTTATTATTATTACTATTTTTATTTTCATTATTAACATTACAGTAAATAGTAAATAATAAGATAGAATAGTAAATAGTTAGATAAAATAGTAAGATAGTGTAGTAAATAGTAAAATAGGATAGTAAACATAAAGATAGATTAATAAATAGTTAAATAGGGTAGTAAATAGTAGAATAAATAGTAAAATAGAATAGTAAACAATTAAATAGTAATAAATAAACGTCTAATGAACTTACGTAATGTACAAGAGAATACTCCTAGTGTCATTTCTTTAACACTATGTAATATAAACTTGTGTTCCCTCGGTACAGTACTGTCTTTAAGTATGGCGTCACCAGAAGAAAACGCAACTGTCGGCAGCTTACCAGGTATTCTAAAGGTAATAGTAAGATTATATATACAGTATGTTAATAATAATAATATGTTAGGGAAACATTATATATATGTTAATAATAATAATTGGATGAAAACGCAACAGTAGGCAGCTTACCAGGTATTCTAAAAGTAATAGTAACATATTATTAGTATTATTATATGTGTGTTAATAGTTATAGCAAGATACTGTATTATTATTATTATATGTGTTTTAATAATAATAATAGTGATTAAAATAATATATATACCTGTATGTTAATAATAATAATGATATTTATGTACATGTTCATTTATAAATTTATACACTTATATTTCATTTATATATATATATATATATATATATATACATATACATTTATATATATATATATTATACATATATATATACATTTATACATATACTGTATATATATTATACATATACTTAATATATACATTACTACATACTTATGTATACGTAATCGTCCAACATCTCCTGGAGTTTCCGCCCATTTATCTTTCATATACTTCGGAATCTGAAACAAAAATAATAACAATAATATTAGTACCGTAATAATAGTATTCATTTATTTATTATTATTCTTTGTAAAATTTATTATTATTATTATTATTATCATTCTTTGTAAAATTGGTTATTATTTTATTTATCATTTATATTATTATCATTATTATTAACGATAATATTAGTACCGTAATAATAGTATATAGAGAAAAGTGGTTTGTAAATAGTGAAATATAAATACTGGTAATAGTAAAATATTAAAAAAAAAAAATCCTATAGTTTTAAATACGCATTTTATATTTTTCCTGAAAAGACAAAAATATAAAAAAAACGTACTGCAATTTTGTTATTAATTACACATTACATTAAGTTTGTAATTTTTATATTTTTTTTATATTTCTGCCCTAAATAAAACCAATTAATTATTTATTTATTTACTCACCTTAACTAGCCTGAGAGAGAGAGAGAGA
>JAWZYT010002009.1:150000-154755 GCA_034508575.1 Petrolisthes manimaculis
TTCTGTACACACACATACATACATACATACATACACACACAGTCTGTTTTCATTATGTGTGTGTGTGTGTGTATGTGTGTGTGTTATCCAAGCTGCCATTTAGCTGCTATTGGCAACACTGTAATATTTTTTTCAACATATTGCAATACACTTTAAAAAAAATCAACATATTGCAATATTTTTATCAATATTATTTTTATTTCAATATTTTGCAACACTTTTATCAATATTATTATTATTATTATTTCAACATATTGCAATATTATTTTTTTCAATACATTGCAATATTTTTAGCAACATTAGTATTATTATTTCAACATATTGCAATAATTTTATCAATATATTGCAACATTTTTATTTTTTCAACACATTGCAATATTTTATCAACATTATTATCATCATATAATATTTTTAATTCAATACATTGCAAGATTATCAACATTGCAATATCAATAGTTTGTTTGTTAATCTAGTTTGTGCAATTGTTAGTTAGTTAGTTAGCTGCGTTAGGTTAGGTTATGTTAGGTCAGGTTAGGTTAGGTTAGGTTAGGTTAGGTTAGGTTAGGTTAGGTTAGGTTAGGTCAGGTTAGGTCAGGTTAGGTCAGGTTAGGTCAGGTCAGGTTAGGTCAGGTTAGGTTAGGTTAGGTCAGGTTAAGGTTATGTTAGGTCAGGTTAGGTTAGGTTAGGTTAGGTTAGGTTAGGTCAGGTTAGGTCAGGTTAGGTCAGGTTATGTTATGTTAGGTCAGGTTAGGTCAGGTCAGGTTAGGTTAGGTCAGGTTAGGTCAGGTCAGGTCAGGTCAGGTTAGGTTAGGTCAGGTTAGGTTAGGTCAGGTCAGGTTAGGTCAGGTTAAGGTAAGGTAAGGTAAGGTTAGGTCAGGTTAGGTCAGGTTAGGTCAGGTTAGGTCAGGTTAGGTTAGGTTGGGTTAAGGTAAGGTAAGGTAAGGTAAGGTAAGGTTAGGTTAGGTTAGGTTAGGTCAGGTTAGGTTAGGTCAGGTTAGGTTAGGTTAGGTTAGGTTAGGTCGGGTTAGGTAAGGTCGGGTTAGGTTAGGTCGGGTTAGGTTAGGTTGGGTTAGGTCAGGTCAGATCAGGTTAGGTTAGATTAAGACAAAATTGAGTTAGGTTAAAATAATAATTGGTTAGGTTAGGGTAGGTGAGGATAGGTTAAGTTAAGATATGATTAAGTAGAGTTGTGTTAAGATTAGGTTGGATTAGGTTAAGGTAAGGTTAAGTCGGGTTAAATTAAAATAAGATTTGGTTAGGTTACAAAAAGATTAGGTTAGGTTAAATCAGGTTACAAAAATGCTACAAAAAGATTAGATTAGGTTAGGTTAGGTTAAGTTAAGTTGGGTTAGGTTAGGTTAGGTCAGGTTAGGTTGGGTTAGATTAGGTTAGGTTAAATTAGCTTAGGTTAAGGTACAAAAAGATTAAAATTAAGACAAGATCTGTTAGGTTAGGTTAAAATAAATGCATCTTTAGTAAATAATTAATACCTCAATTTTCTTTTGTTTTTTCAGCTAAAATTATAGTTTGTGCAATTGTTTATTTTTTCAGCTGCAACAAAATTTCAACACTATCATTATTATTTTTATTTCACCATTTCAACACTATCATTATTATTTTTATTTCACTATTTCAACGCCATCATTATTATTTTTATTTCCTTCCTTTCTCTCCCTACTCTCCTTCCTTTCTCTCCCTACTCTCCTTCCTTTCTCTCCCTCCTTCCTTTCCCTCTCTCCCTACTCTCCTTCCTTTCTCTCCCTACCCTCCTTCCTTTCTCTCCCTACTGTCCATCCATACATAGGCTATCTCCCTACTCCTTGACTCCGTTCCCAGTTACCTCCTCATTCCTCTCTCTCTCTCTCTCTCTCTCTCTCTCTCTCTCTCTCTCTCTCTCTCTCTCTCTCTCTCTGCATCACCATCATCACCATTGCAACACTACAACAACAACAACAACACCATTTTCACTGCAGCATAAGCGTTTCCAAATTTCTCTGCAAGATGGTGTCTTTTACCGAATTAAAAACCACTTTAATATTCTCCGTGTCGACCGCTGTGGTGAAGTGATGGAACAGAGGCCTGCGTGTGTGTGTGTGTGTGTGTGTCATGTGGTGGTGGTGATTGTGGTGGTGGTGGTGGTGGTGATGGTCTCCGCCTTGTCTCCGCTGTTCCACGAATTTGTGTAGGATAAAATTCTGGACGCACTTTTCGTCGTGGGGGTTGCCCTGTTTGTTTGTGTGTGTGTGTTTGGGTGTGGTGGGGGTTTGGTATGTGTGTGTGTGTTTGGTTTTTTTTTTTGTGTGTGGTGGGTGTGTGTGTGGGTGGGTTGGGTAGGTAGGAGTGTGTGTGTGTGTTTTTGTGTGTGGTGTGTGTGTGTTTTTGGGTGTGGTGTGTGTGTGGTGTGTGGGGGGGGGTGTGGGGTAGGTAGGAGTGTTTTTGTTTGGGTGTGTTTGGGTGTGGTGGGGGGTGGGTGTGTGGGTGGGTGTGTTTGTTTGTAGTGGGGGGTTGGTGTGTGTGTGGTGTGTGTGGTAGGTGTGTGTGTGGTGTGTGTGGTAGGTGTGTGTGTGGTGTGTGTGTTGTGGTGTGTGTGTGTAGGAGTGTGTTTGTTTGTTTGTTTGTTTGTTTGTGTGTGTGTGTGTGTGTATAGGGGAGAGATGAATAAATAAATTAACCACATAATTAATATCTTTAAATCAACATCCTTATATCAATAAATCATTTAAAATAACTATAATCAATTCCTTTATAGCAGAAATAAATATATAGAGAAATAAATAAAGTGAGAAAGAAAGAAAGAAATACATAGAAAAATAAATAAGGAAAGTAATACATAGAGAAATAAAGAAATAAAAACATATATAGACATAATCTTTCCTCACAGAACTATATATTTGTAATAAATGGCTTCCTGTTCTAATATTACAACACATACACATATTTTGTTTGAATTTTAAGATTCTATGATAAATTTGGAACGGGAATAAATTGTCCAAATTTTATTACAACCAAAATACAAGTAAATATTGAGAAGTATAAGTTGAAAAGTGTTATAAAAAGTGTATACTAATTTTTACATTGTGTTGTGTATTTACTGCAATAAGGAAAACTATTTGAAAATAAAACCACTATTCTTATTTAGAAAATTAACCTGTACACGATAGTCCAATGATAGATAGATAAATAGATAGATAGATAGATAGTCCAATGATAGATAGATAGATAGATAGATAGTCCAATGATAGATAGATAGATAGTCCAATGATAGATAGATAGATAGTCCAATGATAGATAGATAGATAGATAGTTCAATGATAGATAGATAAATAGATAAATAGATAGATAGATAGATAGTCCAATGATAGATAAATAGATAGATAGATAGATAGTCCAATGATAGATAGATAGATAGATAGTCCAATGATAGATAGATAAATAGATAGATAGATAGATAGTCCAATGATAGATAAATAGATAAATAGATAGATAGATAGATAGTCCAATGATAGATAGATAGATAGATAGATAGTTCAATCAGATTTTAAATAAACTCACACATAAATGAGATAGTGAATTATTTATGTGAGTAATTTTCATCCATCTCTTACGTAAAATATTCATAACTAAATAACTTTCATAAATTTGTGTTTTTTATGACCTTGTGTATTCTTGTGACTATATATATAAAAAAAAAAAAAAAAAATCACACACACCAAACAAAACAAAAAAAAGCGCGCACACACACACACACACACAAAAAAAAAAATAAACACACACACCAAAAACAAAAATAAACACACACACCAAAAACAAAAATAAACACACACACCAAAAACAAAAATAAACACACACACCAAAAAACAAAAACGCACACACACACAAAAAAAAAAAAAAAAAAAAAAAAAAAAACGAGAAAAAAAAAAAAAAAAAAAAAAACGCAAAAACACACACACACGCAACCGACCACAAAATCGGTGAAGTAGTGTGCGATGTTGCTCTGGCGCGTGCGTATCTTCTGTACGAGGAGGTCCGTCTTGTTGAGGAAGAGTATGATGGAGACGTCTCGGAAGTTACGGTTGTTCACTATTGTTCCGAAGATGTTCAGCGATTCCTCAAGGCGATTGGTAACCCTGCGGAGAAGTGTTGCCAGTTGATTTGCGGTTGTTTTTGTTATTATTATTTTTATTATTATTATTACATGTACTATTATTTTTATTATTATTATTTTTATTATTATTATTACTATTTTTATTATTATTATTTTTATTATTATTATTTTTATTATTACTATTTTTATTATTATTATTATTATTATTTTTATTATTATTACTATTATTATTACTATTATTATTATTTTTATTATTATTATTATTATTATTATTTTATTACTATTATTATTATTATTATCATTTTTATTATTAATATTGGTAACACTGCAAAAATGGAGTTATTATTATTATTATTTGATTTATTTCAGATGGGCAGTTGTTGTTGTTGTTGTTATTATAGTTATTATTATTTTTGCTGTTTTTGTTATTGTAATTATTGTTTTTATTGTTATCTTTATTATTTTTATTACTCTTTTATTATTGTTGTTATTGTTATTATTATTATATTATGGTAGACACGAAATATGTATACTGTATATGTGTGTTTGTGTGTGTTTCTCATTCTCTGTGTGTGTCTCTCCCTCTGTGTGTGTGTGTGTCTCTCTCCCTCTGTGTGTGTGTGCTTTCTCTCCTTCTGTCTGTGTGCGTC
>JAWZYT010002010.1:0-2500 GCA_034508575.1 Petrolisthes manimaculis
GTATCAGGCGCTCTAATGAATGAATGTATGTACAGCCATAATCAAATATACACTGACACTTTCCTTCCATCGTTTAGTAAATATCTTGGTACCTAATAAAGAAAAGCACGTGTATGATTTTTGCAGCATCTCATAATAATAATAATTGAAAGGAGTTGAGTCGACATATAAGGTGTTGTATATATGCATGATTATATTCTAAATGATAGCCTATACTTATTTACTTGCACGATGGAAGGAAAGTGTTGGTGGTTATTTGATTGTGACTGTACAGAACGCCTACCGTATTTTAAAGTGTATTTCCTCCTAAAGTGAAAGTTCATAATGTAAAAAATAAGGTAAAGGTTTCGTCATCTATACTAAAACACTGGTTGCTAAATCTTATAATTATACTAAAATATTCATGTAAGTTGTATTATAAAATGTATTGTGTTTACTCTATACACACTGAAATCCTATACTGTCTATAGCAATACATCATTGGATATTGTTTATAAATGCTTGGGGGGTAAAGTATTGAAGGGAAAAACGTATATATAATAAATATAGACTCAACTGCAACCTATACACGACGATAACCTGCATAATTATATACATCAAGTTTTGCTCGTAACATCACTATAAGCGTCGTAAACATGCCAAACGGAATGGATAATAAACTTAAATTTAGGTGGTAATTTCTCTTTTTGTTACGTTGGAGTGCCTTGATTCCTCTAAAGTCTAAAGTATGCTAGGAAACAGGACCAGAATAGCAAAAATAATGGTGTTCTGTTGCTTGAAATAGTTTGAAGGATTCTGTTGCTCCAAATTTACCAACACCGAATTTCCTCCTTAACCCTCACCTCACCTTAATTCCCCTCGGCTAACAATCCCAGAGTTTTGTTATGTAAAGCGATGTAAACAGACCGCTAAAATACACCATAACATCCACCTGTTCATTCACCACAACATCCTTCCCCTCTCTAGCGACCTTTCTTGTGGTATTAGCAAATGTAAACAAAGCAACAAAAAATATATATAGAGTAGCCTAAGCAAGAACATTAATTCCTGAAGCCATACCGTACAGTCAGTGAGTCACGTTTATAGGCCTCTCTTTACTGGGTCGGGTTTGTTGTGTAAGCGATGTCATTGTAGCCACGAAAATACAACCACCAAAATTTCACTTCTCCAGGGGTCGATGTTTTGTGGTATAAGCGACGTAAATAATGTAGAAGGGGGTGCAAGAGTAGGTTGACAGTCTTTTTTATATACGTTACTATCTCTCTCTCTCTCTCTCTCTCTCTCTCTCTCTCTCTCTCTCTCTCTCTCTCTCTCTCTCTCTCTCTCTCTCTCTCTCTCTCTCTCTCTCTCCTCTCTCAAGCCATGGGGACCTAGCCTGTACCACAATCAACCTTGACGCTATTGTGAGTGTGGGTAGAGATCTCACCTCGATGGTTTTTTTTTTGTTTGGTGTGTGTGTGTGTGTGTGTGTGATTTTAGTAGATAAGGAATGAGCTAGCACAATCTATGGTGTCCTCGTGCATGAGTTTTAATTATATACGGTACTGTGATAAGTTTTTTTTTATTATCTTATCTATCCTAACCTGATTCTGTCTTGGATGGCCGCGGCTGATAAGAGAAAAATGTGACGAGGTGAGAAAAGATAATGTGGTGTTGGCAAGGTTATTTATTATATACAGTACGGTACAATCATGCAGGTTAGGTTAGGATAGGTTACGTTTTGTTGGGGTTAGATTAGGTTACGTTACGTTACGTTTTGTTGGGTTAGGTTAGGTGAGGTTGAGTTGAGTTGGGTTAAGTTAAGCTGGGTTTTATATAAAAAAAAAATTATATAATTTTTTTTTATATAAATGTTTTTTTATATATTTTTTTTTTATATAATTTTTTTTTTATATAATTTTTTTTTATATAAATTTTTTTTTATATAAATTTTTTTATATAAGAATTTTTTTATATAAATTTTTTTATATATAATTTTTTTTTATATAATTTTTTTTTTATATAAATTTTTTTTTATATATTTTTTTTGTATATAAATTTTTTTTATATAATTTTTTTTTATATATAAATCACACACACACACACATACACACATCAATAAAAAATGTTTATAGTGGAACTAATTCTCTCTCTCTCTCTCTCTCTCTCTCTCTCTCTCTCTCTCTCTCTCTCTCTCTCTCTCTCTCTCTCTCTCTCTCTCTCTCTCTCTCTCTCTCTCTCTCTCTCCATATTTAGATAGGGGTGAGGAGGGATATTGGAAGTCTAACTATATACAGTATGTCACTCCATGCATCCTCGTCCCAAACTCCACACAACCCCATCCCACCCACATCCCCCCCTACATCCCCCCCTCCACTACCCCCCTCCACTACCCCCCCTCCACTACCACACCTCCACATCCCCCATCCACTACCACACCTCCACATCCCCCCCTCCACTACCACACCTCCACATTCACCCTCCCCCACCACACCTCCACTACCCCCCTCCACTACCACAC
>JAWZYT010002010.1:7500-17500 GCA_034508575.1 Petrolisthes manimaculis
ATCACTTGTCTATCATTAATATCTATTTGTGTAACATATGTTCCTGGGAATTAATTCAGAATTACACATGTGCGAGATATCTAATTTTCACTGTAACTCCGGTAGTCTGCTAAGGTTTGGTCCCGGTAGTATGTTAAGGTTAGGTCCCTGTAGTCTGCCATGGTCCAGATTAGGTTAGGTAAGGTCAGGTCAGGTCTGCCTAATTTTTAAAACAAACTAATATTATTTGTGCTCACCAAATATTGGAAAACCCTGGCCAACTTTTGCCAAAAGCTGGGTGATGGAGTATGGCCAAAACAGAATATTTGCACAATATATGGATGTTAAAATATAAAGAACCACATGAAAAACTATAAGAAAAACTATGTTGTGTCTAAAAATCTCGCACATGTGAAACTGAAAATTTACCACTTCGTGTCCCTTAGCGGCAAAATTCACCTTATAAAAGTGTTGGTTAGGGCTGCTTAAGAAAAAAAAAAAAAAATAGAAAGAAAGTACACGAAAAAAAAGTTAAAAATAATATGCTTCAGATAGAGAGAGAGAGAGAGAGAGAGAGAGAGAGAGAGAGAGAGAGAGAGAGAGAGAGAGAGAGAGAGATAGATAGTGCACCATCACCATGCATTTAAGTGTGTACTACAGTGCCAACACACACACACACACACACACACCTGGCAACTACCAAACACGTGTATAAGACGTGACTGACTTAGACTCTACTACCAATGACTATATAGGTTCTGGGGGGGAGGGGGGGGGTGAAGATAAGTTTCTATAGTATATATAATTAAACATAGAAATTAGTTGTGTATAGAAATAAGTAGGTGCTATAGGATGGAAAGATGTCATAGGTATTTTCCTCACTCTCTCTCTCTCTCTCTCACTCTCTCTCTCTCTCTCTGTTATAAATCGAACATCACCTACCCGCTACTCCCTCCCTTTCACCCTCCCTCTGAGTGTGTGTGTGTGTGTAATCTACCCACTTCTCTCTCTCTCTCTCACTCTCTGTTATAAATCGAACATCACCTACCCACTACCTTACTCCCTCCCTCTCACCCTCCCTATGTGTGTGTGTGTGTGTGTGTGTGTGTGTAATCTACCCACTTCTCTCTCTCTCTCTCTCTCTCTCTCTCTGTCTGGTGAAGGTAAAGATTGTAGACAATAGGATGTCAAGGAAGAGTAAAACTGACCTCATTACCAAATTAACTTGCTGTCCCACCCAGAGAGTACACTGTGACTTATGGGAGGATAATATTATACTCAAGTTGGTGGCGAAGGTCTATGATTCCTCCAAACCATACCACCAAACAGATCACCTAGTTATTGTACCATTGAGGGCGTCTGTTGGTTTCCTGGCAGAGTTTTGGGGATGAAACGTTCTGTGTGTGTGTGTGTGTGTGTGTAGGTTTGGGTTGGATGAGACGTTGTGTGTGCATGTGTGTGTGTATATAGTTTAGGGTAGGATGAAACGTTTTTTTTGTGTGTGTGTGTGTAGAGGCGACACGTCATATTCTACAAATAGACTTGATAATATGGGATCCCTTTTGAAGTGTGCCTGTTTCACGTGTACAATTTTTTTTTTAATGTAATTAAAAAAAAAAAAAATTAAGGTAATTAAAAAAAAAAAAATAATGTAATTATTTTTTTTAATGTAATTAATTTTTTTAATGTAATTAAAAAAATAATAATGTAATTATTATTTTTTTTAATGTAACACAACATCAACGTGAGACACCCTCACTGAGAACTATATAGCCTACATGTGGGAATACAAGCCACGTCACGCCCAGCATCCGGCATAGAGACACAATGAACAAATAGAGTGTGTTCCGAGCCAACAACGTGCACACACACACACACACACCCAGCTGCAAGGTTCCCACAGCTATACGACCTTCGATAAAGTCGTGGCTGTTACCATCCGAGGTCATTGTAATCGCTAAGCTTGTGTGTGGAGGAGGGTTTTGTGGAGGGGTTTTGTGGAGGGGTTTGTGGAGGAGGGGTTTGTGGAGGGGTTGTGGAGGGGTTTGTGGAGGAAGGGTTTGTGGAGGAAGGGTTGTGGAGGAGGGTTTTGTCAAGGGTTTTATGGTACAGTACATTAGTAGGTCCGTTTATTTCCATTCGTATTACCAACGTAACATTTAGATTTTAGGAAGGGAGGGGGAGATTTTGTGTACAAGTTGCGGAAGTGAGTGAGTTTATTTATCTCTATGGGGTTTCTCTTACCCTGACTTATAAATGCAAAATTGCAAACTACTACAGTACAGTGCAATTCTTTTTCGACCATAATGATGTCAGAATGTGTTTATCCTACTGGGGTGAAACATGCATATATATATATTTATAACTAACACATGTTATGGTTGTCAGGGTAGCAAAAGTCACACATAGAAATAATGTGTTTATTTTTTGGATACTAAATAGGAAGACTACAAATCGTCAATCCCTGCCTCGTGTATGTACAGACTTAATTAAGGAGGACACATATACCTTCTCTTGGTAACCTTGATTCCTCCAAAGTATAATTATTATATGCCAGGAAACAGGACCGCACGAACAAAAATAATGGTGTCCTGTTGCTTGGGATAGTCTGGAGTATGGTATAGGAATCATGCATTTGCTCCAGATTTCCCACCAACACTGTACATACTTCCTCCTTGATTAATTGAATGTGTAGCCAAGGACAACCATTCAGCTTCCCCAAATGTTTGTTTACCCCTTGTTTACACATTGTTTACACCTTGTTTACCCCTTGTTTACACCAGCTATTTCTTTATCCCTTGTTTACACATTGTTTACACCTTGTTTATCCCTTGTTTACACATTGTTTACACCTTGTTTACATTTTGTTTGTTTACCCCTTGTTTAGCTCTAGCCTACTCGGGTGAAGAAATAAATATGCATCGAGCGAGATGGACAAGTCTACTTCAGTTGGTAGTCATGATTCTTTGATTATAGTTCGCTGGTGCCAATTAATCAAAGAGAGAAACTCACTCGAGACGGTACATTAAGGACCCTGTGATCGTGTATGAAAAGTGGAGGCTTACTGATTCCTCCTAACCATGCCACGAAACAAGCTCCTTCCATTTAGGTGGTGTTTCGTGGCAATATTTGAAGGACTCGTTTATCTCCAATTTTCTGACTACATCACAGGGTCCCTTAAAGCGATGATATGTCACCCAAATCATGTCACGAATCAGTTTCTCTATTTTGGATAATCATTTACCCGCCAATTCACACTTTTGGTACACTGGAGCCTCTTGATTCCTCCAATATATGCCAGGGAATAGGACCAGATTAAAAAAAACTCTGATGTTCTGTTGCTTGGAATAGTTTGAAGGAATCAGTTGCTTCATATTTACCAACACTGCACTACCTGTATCTCTTAAGTGTTTTTTCTATACTGTTGGGTTGATGCTGTATGTTTTCGATGTTTATGT
Source organism: Petrolisthes manimaculis (assembly GCA_034508575.1). Lineage (NCBI taxonomy): Eukaryota > Metazoa > Arthropoda > Malacostraca > Decapoda > Porcellanidae > Petrolisthes > Petrolisthes manimaculis. The sequence continues at coordinate 10,938 of JAWZYT010002010.1, forward strand.
GAACTTTGAGAAGAAATGAGAATGTTGAAAGAATGTTTAGTGATATTTCTACATCTGATAAAAGCTAAGTGTATGTTTCTATGTTCTGCTTGGAGGGAATTTAGAATATACTCGTATATATATATTTAGTGACGACTATAATGTTTTAGAAGTTAATAATTTACATATTAGAAACTTACAAGATCGGCAGAATGAAAACACAACAACATTGGCAACCATAATTTTCATACTTGTGTTTTCCCCAGTCACCTTCACCTCCTCCTCTTCCTCCCCCAGTCACCTTCACCTCCTCCTCTTCCTCCCCCAGTCACCTTCACCTCCTCCTCTTCCTCCCCCAGTCACCTTCACCTCCTCCTCTTCCTCCGTCAATGATGTTAACTAACTGAAGGATACTAATTCCTTTATATACCTTACCCCTAAACATACCACATTTACATGGAGAATCTACTGGGAAAGATTTATAATATATAGGCCTTGGTTGTTTATTATATGGCTGGTCTGAATTCCAATGCTCCCTAAAGCTACGGTACAGAAAATGTATTATAATATCACTTGGCTAAGCTCATGCTCTCTAGGTCACAGGACGTCTACCCTTAACTCGTGGTGCCTGTTTTGGAATCTGCTGAGTCCTTGGGGTTGGAATCAGGACGGGAGGTTGGTCTGGGCTGCCCAAGAGGTGGACGACCAAACTGGGGTCTGAAGGGCTGTACACCACTCACCAGAGGAGACCCGAACTGTGACTGGGGGTTAAACTGTGGCTGGAAGACTGGAGAGAAGCCCTGAGAGGCGAGAAGTTGCTGCAGCTGCTGTGGGGTCAACTGTTGTGGCACAAATTGTGGTGACGCAAACCCACTTCCCCCCTGACCGAACTGTTGGGGTACAAATTGGGGCTGCTGGCCTGTAAACTGTGGTTGTTGCTGTCCAAAGAAGGGCTGCTGTGGCACAAATTGAGGTTGATGTTGCGCGAACTGTGGCTGCTGCAGAAACTGAGGCTGTTGTTGGGGTACAAACTGTTGTGGTGGTTGTTGTTGTTGGGGTACAAACTGTGGCGGCTGGGGTGGGAACTGAGGTCTTGGCTGTTGTACAAATTGTGGCCGGTTCTGTGTATCCCTTGGTGGACTCTGGTTAATTACTGGCTGTGGAATAATCTGCGGCCTGGGTGTGACGGGGTGTTGACGGGGGAACAGAGGGAAGGTGCTAGCAGGGCGTCCATGGGGAGGTCGGACTGGACGGCCTCTCTTGGCTTCATCTGGCGACCCGTCCACGAATCCATCCTGGTTTTTGTCCTCAGAGAACCCATTCAGATCTACATTAATGGGACGGTCAGTGGCCTGTGTCGCCTGGGTGTTCTGGGGAGGAGGAGTGAAAGGAGGCTGGGGACGAGGATTGAACTGAGGAGACTGTGGGAAGGACTGTGGTCGGGGTGGGAAGACTCTGGGTGGAGCTTGTGGCTGCGTTGAAGAGGGACGAGGAGGAAACTGAGGAGACGATGACGAGGAGGAATGAGGGAACTGTGGAGATGTTGAAGAGGGACGAGGAGGGAAGAAAGAAGTATTAGGGCGAGGGAGGAAGGGAGATGAAGAGGACTGGGATGGGAACTGGTTGGAAGTTGAAGAGGGGCGAGGAGGAAACTGGGACGGCGTTGCTGGACGAGGAGGAAACTGAGAAGACGTTGATGGTCGTGGAGGGAACTGGGAAGACGTTGCTGGGCGTGGAGGGAACTGGGAAGACGTTGATGGTCGTGGAGGGAACTGGGAAGACGTTGATGGTCGTGGAGGGAACTGGGAAGAGGGCTGGTGAGGAAGCTGGTTAGGTGTTGAGAAGGGGCGTGGAGGGAACTGTGGGGAAGTTGAAGAGGGTTGGTGAGGAAACTGCGATGGTGTTGAAGGTGTTTCTGTCGGGAACTGTGGTGGTGAAGGGAAGGAGGAGAAAGGAGGACGCTGAGGGAACTGGGAAGAAGGTATGGACTGGGAATTGGGAGGAAACTGTGGCTGGGAGGAAGTAGTAGGATGCTGGGAGCCAGACGAGAAATCAGGCTGGGATACAGAAGAGAACTGTGAGGTGGAAGAGAAATCCTGGGGCTGGGAGTCTGAAGCTGGGAACTGTGCAGGAGGCTGAGGCGTTGGAGGGGAAGGGGGCTGGCTCTGAGGTTTAGGTAGAGGTCTAAACCGTGGCCTGCCTTGGGATTGGGGTCTAGATGATGGTTGTGGCCTAGGAGAAGTCTGAGGCCTTGATGGTGGCTGGAATCTAGTAGGAGGCTGGGGTGTAGTAGGGGACTGGGACCTGGAAGGAGGCTGGGGACTAGAAGGATGAGACTGGGGTCGTGGCTGAGAGCGAGAGATGACCTGTGGCTGAGGTCTGGGAAGGGTTGAAGGAGGGGTGAGGTTAGAGGTCAGGTCGTTGGGAGAGTGGTTGGGCCGAGAACCAACCCTGCCGGGACGCTGGCGTGGACGAGTGGGACGCTGACGACGACGTGGGACCGAACTCTGTGTTGGCCGTTGATCCGATGTGGTCTCGAATCCCGTCCCATTGCCAGCGCTATATTCCACCACCTTGAGGTTTCCGGTGGTATCGACGTAACCGAACTTGCCGTTCACGTTGCCTTCGCTGTCTCGCGTCTCCACCTTGAACGTTCCATCGGCTGCCTCGAACCCGTAGGTGTAGGAGCCGTCTTTGTTGACATTGTTGATGTGGCGGAGGATAGGTACAATGGTGGTAGGGCCATCAGTAGTGGTCGGGGTGTCAGTGGTGGCCTCATGTTGTTGTTGTTGGTGTTGTTGTTGTACCCTACGCTGTGCCAACGTCCCCGTCACCAAACAAAGCATCAGCAACTGTAAGGAAGAATTAACATGAAAGGGATATTATATTGGTTCAGTTCTTAAGGAGGGTAATACATAAATGCTGATTGGAGGGCGACTTATTCCTCCACACTGTAATATTCACTCTGCAAATGAAAGGCTACTGATTCCTCCAAACTACCCACGTAGCAGATCACTAATTCTTAGCTCTAAGGTCGTCTTTCTCTAGAATTAACTTGGAGCAATCAGTAACCCTCTCATTCACTTACAATTCCATCAGTCATTGGGAACAACTTAAAGAGTCTAATCTAGAGCAACGATTATCTTGAGAGCAGCAAGTTGTCTAAAGTTCAGTAACAATAAAAAAAAACTATAATAGTGAATGAAAGTGAGCCATTTGGTTGAATCTTTTGAACCAATATTCCAGACACCAACACCAGACAGCTGCTACACAGTGTCACATCATTATTCGAGTCCATTTCATTAGAAGGCTTTACGGGACTATTGATCATGACTGTATCTAACCACCTCATGAGTAAATAACATGAGCTGGCAACCCAATAACCCTTCTTAGATAAAATAACCCTATGTTTGATATCCCTTTGGTTCCCTTCCTGACCACCAGAGGGGAGGAGTGTACACCATTGTTCCCTCTCAAGCGTTCAACTGTGCAAGGGAAAATACGGAGGGGAGCTGAGTGGCTGGCTGAGTGAGTGAGTGAGTGGCTGAGTGAGTGAGTGAGTGGCTGAGTGAGTGAGTGGCTGACTGAGTGGCTGAGTGAGTGAGTGGCTGACTGAGTGACTGACTGGCTGACTGAGTGGCTGAGTGACTGACTGGCTGACTGAGTGACTGACTGGCTGACTGAGTGGCTGAGTGACTGACTGGCTGACTGAGTGACTGACTGGCTGACTGAGTGGCTGAGTGGGTATATAGTTTTATAATGACTCATGACCTCGATTCGACTCCACTCACTGGCTAGCAATGGAGGAAATATTTGTGCTCTGTTGACTTTATATGAAGGTGTAGTGATGCACACGTCATCATCGTTGTTGTAACAGGGGTTAAGATAAAATAATAGGGAGACTGATTCCCTCGTCGATTCCTCCATTTTATGCCACGAAACAAATCCACTCCTTAAAGCTCAGACAGTAAATAATTGAGTGTAGGAAATTAATTCTATACGCTGTTTCTCATTGCTTGTTATCACCTTTGTAAATCTTATATTGACACACATGGATCTGTCTTCAGTTCTCGTTAGGTATATACAAGCACAGTCACGTACTATAGTCCCGTGACACACACACACACCTTCGAGTGACACGGCCTCAAAAAATTATACGAAACTCATTATTAAAAAAAAAAAAAAAAAAATCACCACTTTGCATGATATTCCGCACACAAGACTATTCCACCATCAACACACACACACACACACACACACCATTTCACTCTTTTTCACCATACCCACTTCACTATCACTACTTCTACAAAAACACACACTTTGTCACTCCATATCACCATCGTTACTTCACCATCACAACACAAACAACAACAAACACACTATTTCACCATTTCACCCTCATAGCAAAAATAACAACACCCACTATTTTACCATTTCACCATTTCACCCTCATAGCAAAAATAACAACACCCACTATTTTACCATTTCACCATTTCACACTCATAGCAAAAATAACAACACCCACTATTTTACCATTTCACCCTCACAACATACACCCACTCTGGGCTGCTCGGTCAGACAGTTTGAGGAACTTCAACAACAACAAACACACACACACTATTTCACCATTTCACCACCACAACAACAACAACAACAACAACACCCACCATATCACCACCACAACAATAGCAACAACAACAACAACACCCACTATTTCACCACCACAACAATAGCAACAACAACAACAACACCCACCATATCACCATCACAAGAACAACAACAAACAAACACACACTATTTCACCACCACAACAATAGCAACAACAACAACAACACCCACCATATCACCACCACAACAATAACAACAACAAAAACAAACACCCACTATTTCACCACCACAACACTAGCAGCAACAACAACAACACCCACCATATCACCATCACAACAATAATAACAACAACACCCACCCACTATTTCACCACTATCAACACGGCACTAGAAATTGAAACATCATTGCACCCACCAACCAAACATTTCCCCATTTCACCATCACTTTTAACCCCCCCCCCCCCACCTCTCTTTAACTCTACTAATACACAGTACACACACACACAAACTATTCCACCATTTCCATTTCACAACCGTGTATGTGTGTTAACAAGAACGAACCCATACACCCAATTTCACTTTGCAATATAATATACAACACGCACACAAAATATATGTATATTCCACTATTTCCATTTCACCAGTGCGTCTGTGTGTGTGTATGTTTTTTTTTTTAATATTTTTTTTTTTTTTTTTTTTTTTATGCACACGTGAGGTAAAAAAAACAAGATTCTTATACAGGCGTGACTCACAATGCGACGCCCCATAGTGGAGTGTGTGTGTGTGTGTCTCTGGCCTGGAGGGAAGGAGAAGAGGTTGTGAGCCTTGGCGGACACGAAGGGGACGTTTTATACTTGGGGGGGGGACCTTGCTTACTCTGTGGCCCTGAGACAACACCGCCGCCTCCGCCACGCCCCTATCTCACTCACATACATACATACATACATACACACATACATGCACAGTACGTACACGGAAACATATACACAGAAACATATACGTATACATAAACAAGATCACACATATACATGCACACACACACATGATTACACATATATACATTTATGTTATACACACACACACACAAACAGAAACATGATTAAGCACACACACACACACACACACACACACACACACACACACACACACACACACACACACAGGGAAGTAGAAGGTAATGATGGTTATGAAGATGGTGGATGAGAAGGATAGACTGGATGGCAGGTAGAAGGGTCAGTGTGGGACGAGTTATGTATGTATGTATGTATATAGATGGATAGGGAGATAGGCATAGATGGAGAGGAAGGTGAGAGATGGGACGAGGGAGAGATGGAAATGAAAAGAAGGAATACGAAGAGAGGAAGAGGAGGAAGAAGACGAGGAGAAAAAAGAGGAAAGGGTGGAGGTGGAGAAAAAGGAGGTGGGAGAAAACGAGGAGGAGGAAGAGGAAAAGGTGGAGGAGGAGGAGGAGGAGGTATAAGAAAAAGTGGAGGTGGAAGAGGAAAAGGTGGAGGAGGAGGAGGAGGAATAAGAAAAAGTGGAGGTGGAAGAGGAAGAAGTGGAGGTGGAGGTGGAGGTGGAGAAGGAGGAGGGAGAATACGAGGAGGAGGGAGAATACGAGGAGGAGGAAGAGGAAGAAGTGGAGGTGGAGGTGGAGGTGGAGAAGGAGGAGGGAGAAGACGAGGAGGAGGAAGAGGAAGAAGTGGAGGTGGAGGAGGAGGAGGAGGTGGAGGTGGAGGAGGAGGAGGAGGAGGGGGTGAATAATCAAAGTTATTTACAGCCGTATGTACTGCACTTGTTAAAAGGAGAGACGTGGCCATAAACAACAACAACAACAACCACAACAATAACAACATGAACAATATAAAAACTAACAACAACAATAGTAACAATGAAGACAACAACATAAATAAAACAATAGCAACAACAACAAAATAAAAACCACCACCACCACCACCACCAATAACAATAATAATA
>JAWZYT010002010.1:20000-22500 GCA_034508575.1 Petrolisthes manimaculis
GAAGAGAGGAAAGGTAGGATGGGATAGGGTAGGTACAGTAGGGTGTGGCTGGCTGGCTGTCTACCTTACTACCATCACATTACACACACACACACACACACATTACACACACACACACACATACACACATACATACACATACTGGGGAGAAGATGTAGGTGGTGATGGTGACACACACACACACACACACACACACAAAGGAAGGACAGTCAAGGTGGGGCAGCAGTAATAGGAAGAGAAGTAGGAGAAGGAGTAGGAGGAGGAGGAAGAGGAGTTGGAGGGGATAATATTAAAAACGGTTAGTCATGCTCAATAGTCCTACATGTTACACCTACGAATGAAATCACCCTTAAAAATATATGACAATAATGATATACCATAATAAAATAAAATAAAAATAAATGATGGGGAACGATATATATTTTTTTATTATTACTTTTTTTTTTCTTCAGTATTATTGGTTCATACGATTCACTCAGATGTTTCACTTTCATTTACCTGATAACTTACTATGTAGTTGACTCACTTGAACAATAATTTTAGCTTTTAGAACGGAGGATGAGGGATGGAAAATAAAATAGAAATATAACCAAATGGGTACCTGCTGTGATATACGCATTAGGAAAGGGAAGAGGTGGGTTGGAAGGGATGAGTTGGGATGAAAGGGAAGGGTAGGATTGGGAGGGTTGGGAAGGGAGGGAAGAGAAGGATTGGGAAGGGAGGGAGGGGAAGGGTAGAGAAGGGAATGGTTGGGAAGGGAAGAATAGGGAAGAGAGGGAAGGGTTGGGGAGAAAAGGGAAGGGAAGGATAGGGAAGAGAAGAGAAGGAAAATAAGGGAAGGGTAGAGATGGAAGGAAAATGTTAGGAAAGGGAAGGGTAGGGAAGGGTAGGGAATAGAAGGAAGGGTAGAGAAGGAAAGGGTTAGAAGGGAAGGGTAGAGATGGAAGGAAAATGTTAGGAAAGGGAAGGGTAGGGAAGGATTGGGAATGGAAGGAAGGAAAGGGTTAGGAGGGATGGGAAGGGCAGGACAGGACATACATACAGACGACCACCACACCCTGTTTCGTTTAGCATAGAGTGTCCTTTAATTAAGTTTAAGGGAATAGTACCTACAGTGTTGGTAAATCTGGAGCAAATGATTCCTCCAACCTAGTCCAAGCAACACACACACCACCATTATTTTTGTTCATCAGCAGGTCCTATTTCCTGGCATACTTTGGAGGAATCAAGGCACTCCAAATGTACCAAAAGTGTATTAATATCATCCTCTCAATACCTACATTTTCTCTCATGAACAAATTAATTAGCCCCATTTTCTCTCACCTTCCACCCCCACCATAATAATGTCAATAAGATCTTTTTTTAATAATGATGTATACCTAAATAAAAAACGAGGCACGTATATCAACACACACACACACACACACACACACACACACACACACACACACACAGACAGACAAACAAATGATAGGAAGCAGCAATGTATCCACGTGTTAATATCTATCAGCCTCACCTTCCATCCAACCAACCAACCGAGGCGTAGAGAGGAGGAAGGGCGTGTGTGTGTGTGTGTGTGTATAGGATGTGTGTGTTTGTATGTAGGTCTCGTATATGTGTGTGTGTGTGTGTGAAGGTTCCGTATATGTGTGTAGGTCTCGTATAAGTGTGTGTGTGTGTGTGTGTGTGTTGCGGCGAGGTCAAGGGTGGGTGGGAAGACGGTATGGAAGACACACCCACATCGCTTTAGGGTATACGGTGCGAACATTCTTTCTTTGGTGTGTGTGTGTGTGTGTGTGTGTGTGTGTGTGTGTGTGTGTGTGTGTGTACTCTTCCCTCTTCTCTCTCTTCTTGTTGTTATAGGGTTATCTCTCGGTTGCATATAATGTTTTTTTTTCAGTCGTTACTCTATTATATTAATTATCATTATTATTATGTGGGTGTTATTTTGGTGTTATAAAATCCCTGTGTGTATCGGGTTTAATGTTTATCTTTATCACTGTCATTATCTCTTATTATTAACATTATTATTATTATTATTATTATTATTATTATTATTAATATTATTGTTATTATTATTATTATTATTATTATTATTTTTATTATTATTATTATTATTATTGTTATTATTATTATTATTATTATTATTTTTATTACCATTTCATTTCCTCTTTTCTATTGTACTTCCTTTCTTTCTTTTTCATTTATGTTTGTTGTCTCTTCTCTTCTTTTTTGTCTCCATTCTTCCTTTTAGTGTTATAATAATATCTTTCTGTCCAAACACAATCTTTTTTATTCCCCTTCTCAATTTCTCATTCCTCTCACTATTATATGTAAACAATTGTGTGTGGCATTCATTCATTCATTCATTCATTCATTCATTCATTCATTCATTCATTCATTCATTCTCATCACGACAGGATATCACGTACACTTTTAAAACACACACACACACACACACACACACACACAATTGCACAGGAGGACATAGGAAATCAAC
>JAWZYT010002010.1:27500-65000 GCA_034508575.1 Petrolisthes manimaculis
TGCTCCTCGTTGTTCGTTCCTTTTCCTTTTCTCCCTACAAGGTTTTTTTCATTTGCTGCTGATTGACGTAGAGGTATTATATATGTCCAGAGAAACTAGGGAAGGCAGGGAGAGAAACACAGGCCGAAAGGGAGGGAGGGATGAAGGAAAGGGAGAGAAATACAGGCCGAAAGGGAGGGAGGGATGAAGGAAAGGGAGATCGTGAGTGGAGGGATGAAGGAAAGGGAGAGAAATACAGGTCGAGAGGAAGGGAGGGATGAAGGAAAGGAAGGGAGGGATATATAGATGGTGAGGGATGAATTAAGGTAAGCTTAGCTACAGTATACATCAACACAACATATGTATGCACGAAGTAAGGTAAGCTTAGCTACAGTATACATCAACACAACATATATACACACAAGGTAAGGTACAGTATACAACAACACAACATATATATACACGAGGTAAGGTACAGTATACAACAACACAACATAATATATATACATGAGGTAAGCTACAGTATACACTAACACTAACATAATATATACACAAGGTAAGGTACAGTATACAACAACACAACATATATATACACGATGTAAGCTACAGTATACAACAACACAACATAATATATACATGAGGTAAGGTACAGTATACAGGAACACATCATAATATATATACACGAGGTAAGGTAAAGTATACAATAACACTAACATAATATATAGAGGTGGTGTAACCTTGATAACAACCCCCTGTGAATCAGAGCACACTATGTGAGTATTTCCATGTCATGATTCACCTTGACGAACCTCACTCACTCCTCTGAACCACTTTTTATACTCACCTGTCAACACCCTGTCAAGTCACACTGATAATTAACACCCTGTCAAGTCTCCCTGTCAACACCCTGTCTAGTCTTCCTTCAAAACCCTGTCTAGTCTTCCTTCAACACCCTGTCAAGTCTCCCTGTCAACACCCTGTCAAGTCTTCCTTCAACACCCTGTCTAGTCTTCCTTCAACACCCTGTCAAATTTCACTTCAAAACCCGGTCAAGTCTCCCTGTCAAATCTCCCTTCAACACCCTGTCAAGTTTCCCTTCAACACCCTGTCAAATCTCCCTTCAATACATTCAGTCTCTCCTCTCCTTATATCAATCAATTAAATATGTTTTCTATACGTCTAATATATTTTTCTCAATCCTATGTTTTTTTTTCCCTAAGTATCCTCTTCTTACCTCAATATCATCTCCTTTTCCCCATCACATGTTTTTCCCCAATTATCATCTCCTTATCTCAATCCCTTACTACATGTCTTATTCTACTCGTCCTCTCTCCCAATCCCATGCATGTTTTCCCCAGTTCTCATCTTATCCTAATCGCTCATTCATTCTACGTCTAATCTCCTTCCCCAATCATACTCTCCTTTTCCCCAATCATCCTCTCCTTTTCGCCAATCATCCTCTCCTTTTCCCCAATCATCCTCTCCTTGTCCCAATTCCTCATCTCTTCTACCGCCTCCTCTCTCCCAATTATATATATTTTTTTCATCTCCAACACACTTTCTGTCTCTCCTATTCGTCTCTGTAATGATCCTGAGTTATTTTTCTTCTTCTCCTTCCCTGTCCTTCTTCTTGAGTTTTATATACAAGCACCTCTCCTCATTATTCACCCACTTACTTTACTTCCTTCTTTTTTCCCTCCTTTGTATTTTTTCGTTATCTCTCCTCCTTCTCTCCTCCTTGTATTTCTTCTTTATCTCCCCTCCTTCTCTCCTTCTATACTACCTTCCCTCTCTTTTCTTATACTTCCTTCCCTATACCCTCCTCTCCCACTTTCCTTCTATACTTCCTTCACTATCTACTCTTCCCTCTCAGTTAGCCTATAGTCATACATAAACAAACTCTCCTCTCTTGGACAATAAATGACGCAACATCTCTCACCAGCAGCATTCCACAGGACACACACACACACACACACACACACAGGAAAATGTATTATAAGAAGTAATGGTCTTCGTTGAATAAAAAAATATATTCAACATAATGCAGTATAGATTTCTTTCACCTCCAACTACTACTACTACTACTACTACTACTACTATTACTAGTACTACTACTACTACTTCTAAAAAAAGTATAGCCAGATAAAAATCAAAACAAACCAGTATCACACCATTTTGTGAGTTCTTTGTGTAGTGGGCCGGAAGCGTCAGTAAACTATGAGACAGAATATGGAAGTGTGTTGTGGTGAGGTGATGTAAAACGGAAGCCACACACACACACACACACACACACACACACACGAGTAGGCTACAACCACACTTCTAATAATAATGTCCAGTTTATACAAATGGGAAGTTAGTGTGGTCAAGGATTATGTGCCCAGACTGTACACTTGGACGAATAAATGGGGAGAAAGATGGGCAAACCTATGATGACCTTAGTTTTATTTCCCTTTACACTATATATACAGTATATGCAACAAAAAACAGATCCCCTATTTAGTATCACTGAAGGCGTCTGTTTTCTGGCATAGAGGAGGAAGTATAGAACCAGTAGGACGGATGTGACTGAATCTATAAACCCATTACCGAATACTTAGATTGGGAGAGGCCGGAAGTATGCAGTGAGTGAGGGAGAGAATGGGGCCAGGGGGGGGGGAGGTTTTAGGGAGGGAGGGAGGGGGAGAGAGAGAGGGAGCAAGTATGTGAGGAAGCTTAGGAGGAGGGAGGGAGGGAGATAAAGAGGAAGGAAGGAAGGAAGGGGAGAGTAGGAGGAGGGAGATAAAGAGAAAGGAAGGAAGGGAAGGACGGATGGTGATAATTATTGGAGAGATTAGTAGGAGGGGATAATTATGGAGAGAGAGAGAGAGAGAGAGAGAGAGAGAGAGAGAGAGAGAGAGAGAGAGAGAGAGAGAGAGAGAGAGCGCACGAGAATGGGAGAGAGGGAAAGATGGGAGAAAGGAATAAAGAGAGAGAGAGAGAGAAAGAGAGAGAGAGAGAGAGAGAGAGAGAGAGAGGAGTGTACACAAGTCATTAAAGTATAAAGCAACAAATCATAACAAATGACCAACACTGACCTTGAGAATGATAATGTTGAGAACGGGAACATTCCTCTCACAACACACACACACACACACACACACACACGTATACAGTATTATTATTGTTATGTACCGTAACAGCCGAGGTCAAAAATTGTGTCTCCTGCCTCTCTCTCTCTCTCTCTCTCTCTCTCTCTCTCTCTCTCTCTCTCTCTCTCTCTCTCTCTCTCTCTCTCTCTCTCTCTCTCTCTCTCTCTCTCTCTCTCTCTCTCTCTCACACACACACACACACACACACACACACACACACAATTTCTCTCACACACAAACAGTCTCTCTCACTCTCTCTCTCTTAGTGCACAGTCTCTGTCAGTTTCAGTATTGGTTTATTCAAACTCGTCAATATTACATAGTAGAGGATTCATAGTGTTGTGAACGTCAACAAGATAAAGAATTATCCACAAAATGACAGAAGAATGTATGTAAAGTCAAACCGTTTTAGCGACCACTGGCGACCTCTTCAGTTTTGAACAGTCAGAAAATGAGTGACATACAATTGGCGGAGACGTACAAATGAAAGGGAAGGGTGGGGAAGTACAGGTGAGTTGAGTGACTACAGTGGGATAGGGTGTGGCTGGAAGGGCTCAATGGTGAAGATAGGTATGGATTTTTCCTCAAGATGTCTCATGAATGCACATACAAATAAAATCCGATCATGACGAAACTGATTGGTATAGTATGTACAGTCGGCAAAACAAAGTTTCGTTACCACCCCTACGTAAATTTTAACATCTTTAAGCGTGGTAAAGTTGGTACTCTGCCGCCTGTGCCTTGTCATCCGAGACATGCTGGACGGGTATCATTATTGCCCTGGCCAATAGCATGCGGGCCGTGGCAGTGACAACTTAGCACAACTCATTCAGTTTCTTTTTTATATCAAAAGTTTAACTTATTTTAAATTAAATTTAACTATTCATTATTAAACATAAGGTAATGCGTTTGAATATTTTAGAACAAGAATACCCATAAAATACCCATAAATATTAGCACTGGGCTAAAGTACGTCGTTAAAGTGCTTGCCTGCCCATGAGATACTGAGGGAAAGGCTTGGAGGGTGGGCCTGAATGGCGGAGGTAAGATACTCGTGTCATGACTGACTCGCCAGTCAGGCGTACCAACATTATATCACACTGTTAAAAGGGATGGTAACGAAACTTCTTTTGCAGACTGTACATCAATTTGTCTGCCATTGTAAGTGTTCTTCACGATATCATTATTATACTTTCACAGGCATATATATGTATATCATTATAATCAGATGTGCTCTTTATTCTGTTTCGTATTGTTCTGTATATTATTATTATTATTATTATTATTATTATTATTATTATTATTTGTTTGCTTTCAGAAAGTGTCTCACTTGAGCTACAAACACACACAGAAACAATACAGTATGTACTGGTGTAGAATGGAGTATGAGGAAAGCCAACACTCACACGCTGGACAGGAGGCGTGGCAACCAGTTTTAGAGAGAATTTTCCTTTAGCAATAATGAAGAAGCAAGAGGGTTGTGTGTGTGTGTGTGTGTGTGTGTGTGTGTGTGTAAAAGAAATAATAAAGAGAGATTTGTTATTGCATGCAACAGGTGACCATTATTATAGAATGGGGGAATCAGTAGCACTCCATGTGTTTAATGCAGTACTGGACTCGGTAAGGGTTTTCAACTAAGCTGATACCTGGAAGCGCACGGTTACGAGGGGGAACTTATTACTCCAATGTTTTGGTAATCACAACATTTAAGTTTGAACGATTCCATAGACTGATATTGACTTTGGAAACATGCATTTCAAAACTTGCTTTCAACAAGAACATGAAGGAAAAAACTTTCAAAAGCTCCGGCTCTTAATGATTCAAGTGAAATAATAAAATATCCATATGTAAAGGTCTCAAAAATATTAATTTTGTTTTATCTGGATTTTCGTATTCATATGGTTATATTGAAATTTTGAAAATTAACCCTTTTTATTGAGGGTGAACCCCTCGGTTGAACCCCCTCTCGGTTGAACCCCATCTTGGTTGAACCTCTTAAATAGTGGTTGAACCCCTTTTAAGAAGTGGTCACCCCAAGAAGAAAAAAAAAATGATAATGATAATAATAAAAAATGATTCAATGTTGATAAAAGAAAACTCTGGCTAGCACAGTGGTAGCAGTTGTGGCTGCAATTCTGTGGACCAGCGTTCGATCCTTGCTCTGGACAGGGGTTACCACCCCTGTGAGCAGGGGGTGGGGGGTTTGAGTCGGCTGTCTGAGGTCTTCCTGCTTAGTCAGCCATAGCCGAAGCTGACTCGTGTCTCAGGTGGGTGGAGAGGTCGCTGGGCCATGCATGACAGGGACCATCCTTGTGATGTGTGCTATAATTGTGTTTCATACAGACAGTGTGTGCTACACTCTGTCCCAGTGACTGCCACTCGCTGGCACCTTTAATAACCTTTAAGAACAATAATTACGATAAAACCTAGAGCTCTCGGCTTAGGCCGGTGCTAAAAACGCCTCATGTGAACAGGGCCTTCAGCAACAGAGGATCTCTGGTCTTTGGTTCCATCAAACACTACAGATTGTATTCAACCATTATAAAACAGGTCAGTTGCATGGATTTGTTTGTTTATTTAATTAGATAAAGGTGCAGCATACAATTTCGATAATATATAGACCCCATTAACATTCTTTGCTATCATTTGCCAGTCTGGGTGGGAAATGAGGCGTGTGTAAGCTGGGTCCCCCTTCCTCACAAATATATAGTCTTGAAATCCAGGGAAAGAAATGTAGCCTTTAGCTGTTATATATTCAATAAAGTCCTTATCCTTAGAAGAATTGTCACCTACAATCTCAATCACTAACACTCGTACGGTTATCACTTCCCACGGGATGGTTTTTACAATGTCTTTCTCACTACCCTGTGTGTCCAGACTCAATACATCTATGGTGGTGACATTGAGGGCGAGGAGGTACGAGTACAGAGGGAAACAGTAAGCTGGGACGTAAGTTTCATCACCACTATTGAAGTAATAATGAAAAGATTCAGACTTTTTGGGTGGTAGGTAACCTAAAGTCACTCCAAACTCGTAACTTGATCCTTTGATGTACCATGGGTTGCTAATGTACCCAGGGCGAAGTTTGAGGGCCACAAGAACTGACTTTCTAGTGAATTGGTTGGTAGAGATGCATGAGTTGGAAGTCCATGCCTTGCGGTGCTTGTGTTGAAGGTGTTGGAAGCTGTATGGGTTGGGTTCAATGAGTAGACCTGTCCAGTCCAGCTCCTGCTCCAGCCAGAGAGTGTTGGAGAGCTGCTGGCCGTCCAACGCTCCAGCTTCAACAAAAAACCCACCACGCTCTCCTGTAATAAAAGATAATCAAAATGTAGAGCTGTGTTTAATTTGGTGAAGGGATGAATTGTTAATGTGTTTCATACTTTATCATTATTCTCGTTGTGACATTAGATACCAGACTAAAGGAGGTGTCACACTTGTTCTATAAACAAGGTTTGTGTATCATTGGCTGGAAAAGGTTCCTTAACGGAGAATTGAGCTGGTGCTTTAACCCCTACTGTACAGCTGACGTGATATACCGTCGGTACGTGCACTCCGGCTGACTTGTTAGACCGTCATAGCTATTTCCCGCCATTTAGATGCTAAATGAAATGGCAGTAATTTATTGGTTAATTGTAACTTGAAAACACAAAATGCTGAATACTTGAAATAATGTTTAACATTTCTTTTTATATGGTGTTAATTAAGGGAAAAGGTACTAATTTATTGGTTAAATGTAATACACAAATTGTTGAATACCTGCAAACAATTTTGAGATATAGTGATGTATGAATTTCCAGGTGTCGCCTTGTGAGGAGGCGAGGTATTCTGTGTTGGTGGAGAGGTTGTAGGGAAGAGTAGAGGGTGGGAGAAGGAAGGTGGAGCTTAGGGCCTGAACCACTTCAGGATGACTGGCAGGAAGCCCCTCCATCACCAAGTCCACACTGGTTGACTCCTCCACATTGTAGTTCCTCATCATAATTGAACCAACAGTGAGTGTAGTGAGAGTCATAGTGAGGCACAACAGTCTACAACACCATATGTTCCTTAACACTTTGGTCTGCATTTTCGTCATCATTACTGTACAGTAAATAATTTACAATGTAACGTTGTCAACATTTTTATAAACATTTAATATCCAACGCCTACACTCCATTTTATACAGTATATAAGGTTATAGAATGTGAGTAGTATAAACAGAATGTAACAATAATGTTGAATATCAGTTTCAGTATTGGTTTATTCAAACTCGTCAATATTACATAGTAGAGGATTCATAGTGTTGTGAACGTCAACAAGATAAAGAATTATCCACAAAATGACAGAAGAATGTATGTAAAGTCAAACCGTTTTAGCGACCACTGGCGACCTCTTCAGTTTTGAACAGTCAGAAAATGAGTGACATACAATTGGCGGAGACGTACAAATGAAAGGGAAGGGTGGGGAAGTACAGGTGAGTTGAGTGACTACAGTGGGATAGGGTGTGGCTGGAAGGGCTAAATGGTGAAGATAGGTATGGATTTTTCCTCAAGATGTCTCATGAATGCACATACAAATAAAATCCGATCATGACGAAACTGATTGGTATAGTATGTACAGTCGGCAAAACAAAGTTTCGTTACCACCCCTACGTAAATTTTAACATCTTTAAGCGTGGTAAAGTTGGTACTCTGCCGCCTGTGCCTTGTCATCCGAGACATGCTGGACGGGTATCATTATTGCCCTGGCCAATAGCATGCGGGCCGTGGCAGTGACAACTTAGCACAACTCATTCAGTTTCTTTTTAGCTCCGGCCTAAGCCGAGAGCTCTAGGTTTTATCGTAATTATTGTTCTTGCGGCGACCACTTCTTAAAAGGGGTTCAACTTACTCACTCACTCACTCACTCACTCACTCTCTTCCTCCCATCCATTTTCTTTTACCGACATTGAATCATTTATTATTATTATTATAATTATTTTTCTTCTTGGGGTGACCACTTCTTAAAAGGGGTTCAACCAATATTTATTTAAGAGGTTCAACCAAGATGGGGTTCAACCGAGAGGGGGTTCAACCGAGGGGTTCACCCTCAATAAAAAGGGTTAATTTTCAAAATTTCAATATAACCATATGAATACGAAAATCCAGATAAAACATAATTAATATTTTTGAGACCTTTACATATGGATATTTTATTATTTCACTTGAATCATTAACCCTTAATGGCCGGATTGCGGTCATAGACGCCCCCAAGAAGCGCCCGGATCGTGTCGTACGCCACTGCTATGTGGTGACCGGGCGGGATGAAGCACCGCTATTGCCAATGTCGGCATTTGCGAGCCCAATTTGGCGTTTTTTTTTTTTACTTGGCTATACTTCACCACCATCCCTACAAATCACCATCGTCAGTCAGTGTGTTACTGACTGTGAACATGGATGGATGTGGATTAGATTTCTCGTGCGTGTCCGATTCTGTGTTGCGCCATGCTTACTTACAACACTGACTGCCACCCGCGCGGGCCACGTTCAGTTGTCGTCAGAGCCACCTACACGTACCCGAACGCAGCCGCACTCACCCGAGAAAGTACCCTTCATTCCTCACTTAATTTCTCGGCAACGGAGAGTTGTAGAGAGCTGGGGTTGGTTTTATTGGAAAGAGGAAGAGTTGATGATGCGAACAAGACCAAATTTAAGTTGTTCAGTAACGTAGTTTACACGTACAGAGTAAGTGGAATAGAGCGATTTTGGAAAAATCGGCCAAAAGCGCCCGGACAGGCAGTAGGGATAGTAAGACTAGCCCCGGACTGACAGATTGGCTATTCATAGTTATCCCGTCACGGAGGGGTTAAGAGCCGGAGCTTTTGAAGGGTTTTCCTTCATGTTCTTATCAAAAGTTTAACTTATTTTAAATTAAATTTAACTATTCATTATTAAACATAAGGTAATGCGTTTGAATATTTTAGAACAAGAATAACCATAAAATACCCATAAATATTAGCACTGGGCTAAAGTACGTCGTTAAAGTGCTTGCCTGCCCATGAGATACTGAGGGAAAGGCTTGGAGGGTGGGCCTGAATGGCGGAGGTAAGATACTCGTGTCATGACTGACTCGCCAGTCAGGCGTACCAACATTATATCACACTGTTAAAAGGGATGGTAACGAAACTTCTTTTGCAGACTGTACATCAATTTGTCTGCCATTGTAAGTGTTCTTCACGATATCATTATTATACTTTCACAGGCATATATATGTATATCATTATAATCAGATGTGCTCTTTATTCTGTTTCGTATTGTTCTGTATATTATCATTTTTATTATTATTATTATTATTATTATTATTATTATTATTATTATTATTTGTTTGCTTTCAGAAAGTGTCTCACTTGAGCTACAAACACACACAGAAACAATACAGTATGTACTGGTGTAGAATGGAGTATGAGGAAAGCCAACACTCACACGCTGGACAGGAGGCGTGGCAACCAGTTTTAGAGAGAATTTTCCTTTAGCAATAATGAAGAAGCAAGAGGGTTGTGTGTGTGTGTGTGTGTGTGTGTGTGTGTGTGTAAAAGAAATAATAAAGAGAGATTTGTTATTGCATGCAACAGGTGACCATTATTATAGAATGGGGGAATCAGTAGCACTCCATGTGTTTAATGCAGTACTGGACTCGGTAAGGGTTTTCAACTAAGCTGATACCTGGAAGCGCACGGTTACGAGGGGGAACTTATTACTCCAATGTTTTGGTAATCACAACATTTAAGTTTGAACGATTCCATAGACTGATATTGACTTTGGAAACATGCATTTCAAAACTTGCTTTCAACAAGAACATGAAGGAAAAAACTTTCAAAAGCTCCGGCTCTTAATGATTCAAGTGAAATAATAAAATATCCATATGTAAAGGTCTCAAAAATATTAATTTTGTTTTATCTGGATTTTCGTATTCATATGGTTATATTGAAATTTTGAAAATGAACCCTTTTTATTGAGGGTGAACCCCTCGGTTGAACCCCCTCTCGGCTGAACCCCATCTTGGTTGAACCTCTTAAATATTGGTTGAACCCCTTTTTAAGAAGTGGTCACCCCAAGAAGAAAAAAAAAATGATAATAATAATAATAAAAAATTATTCAATGTTGATAAAAGAAAATGGATGGGAGGAAGAGAGTGAGTGAGTCAGTTGAACCCCTTTTAAGAAGTGATCGCCCCAAGAAGAAGAACAAAAACAAGAACAATAATTACGATAAAACCTAGAGCTCTCGGCTTAGGCCGGTGCTAAAAACGCCTCATGTGAACAGGGCCTTCAGCAACAGAGGATCTCTGGTCTTTGGTTCCATCAAACACTACAGATTGTATTCAACCATTATAAAACAGGTCAGTTGCATGGATTTGTTTGTTTATTTAATTAGATAAAGGTGCAGCATACAATTTCGATAATATATAGACCCCATTAACATTCTTTGCTATCATTTGCCAGTCTGGGTGGGAAATGAGGCGTGTGTAAGCTGGGTCCCCCTTCCTCACAAATATATAGTCTTGAAATCCAGGGAAAGAAATGTAGCCTTTAGCTGTTATATATTCAATAAAGTCCTTATCCTTAGAAGAATTGTCACCTACAATCTCAATCACTAACACTCGTACGGTTATCACTTCCCACGGGATGGTTTTTACAATGTCTTTCTCACTACCCTGTGTGTCCAGACTCAATACATCTATGGTGGTGACATTGAGGGCGAGGAGGTACGAGTACAGAGGGAAACAGTAAGCTGGGACGTAAGTTTCATCACCACTATTGAGATAATAATGAAAAGATTCAGACAGGTTGGTTGATAGGTCACCTAAAGTCACTCCCAACTCGTAACTTGCTCCTTTGATGTACCACGGGTTGCTAATGTACCCAGGGCGAAGTTTGAGGGCCACAAGAACTGACTTTCTAGTGAATTGGTTGGTAGAGATGCATGAGTTGGAAGTCCATGCCTTGCGGTGCTTGTGTTGAAGGTGTTGGAAGCTGTATGGGTTGGGTTCAATGAGTAGACCTGTCCAGTCCAGCTCCTGCTCCAGCCAGAGAGTGTTGGAGAGCTGCTGGCCGTCCAACGCTCCAGCTTCAACAAAAAAACCACCACGCTCTCCTGTAATAAAAGATAATCAAAATGTAGAGCTGTGTTTAATATGGTGAAGGGATGAATTGTTAATGTGTTTCATACTTTATCATTATTCTCGTTTTGACATTAGATACCAGACTAAAAGAGGTGTCACACTTGTTCTATAAACAAGGTTTGTGTATCATTGGCTGGACAAGGTTCCTTAACGGAGAATTGAGCTGGAGCTTTAACCCCTACTGTACAGCTGACGTGATATACCGTCGGTACGTGCACTCCGGCTGACTTGTTAGACCGTCATAGCTATTTCCCGCCATTTAGATGCTAAATTAAATGGCAGTAATTTATTGGTTAATTGTAACTTGAAAACACAAAATGCTGAATACTTGAAATAATGTTTAACATTTCTTTTTGTATGGTGTTAATTAAGGGAAAAGGTACTAATTTATTGGTTAAATGTAATACACAAATTGTTGAATACCTGCAAACAATTTTGAGATATAGTGATGTATGAGTTTCCACGTGTGGCCTTGTGAGGAGGCGAGGTATTCTGTGTTGGTGGAGAGGTTGTAGGGAAGAGTAGAGGGTGGGAGAAGGAAGGTGGAGCTTAGGGCCTGAACCACTTCAGGATGACTGGCAGGAAGCCCCTCCATCACCAAGTCCACACTGGTTGACTCCTCCACATTGTAGTTCCTCATCATAAGTGAACCAACAATGAGTGTGGTGAGAGTCATAGTGAGCCACCACAGTTTAGTACACTTCATCTTCAACACTGGTCTGCATTTATGGTAGCATTTCTGTAATTTACTTGGATGTAACTTTATCATCATCACTATAAAGATTAAATATCCATCTCCCACATTATATTATATACAGTACCTAAGCCATCAAACTAATGAATCTCATTCATTGTATATATCTGCCTGGAATCATGCCAAACTTGTTTTTCAACTAACCAAGTGCAATGATCTTCCTAACTTCCTCCTCCCATTCGTTCTGTTGTCTTGCCAAAAAATCTCTCCTATCACTTCACCTGATAAAACTGAACCCTTCTCTTAAACTTTTGTCTCTAATTCTATTCTGGACAGATCCAACACTATTCCTCCATCTCCAACCCCCACAGAATTACTTATGCCTGCCATTAGATCTCGTCAAAGGAAATATTTTTTGCCCTCTTTGGTCTTGATACTCAGAAGGTGTTTGGTCCAGATAGGATTCCTCTGGTTATTCGCAAGAACTGTGCTTCCATGCTAACTTCCTGCCTTGGAAAACGTTTCTGTTGTATCATCTAATATTCCTTCTAACTGAAAGGTTACTCTGATACAACTTGTTCTGAAGAAAGGTCACCGTTCCTCACCCTCAAACTATTAGCCTCATTGTTTTGGTCTCTTGATAATTTAAAGTTATCCAATATATTCTTAATAAAATTCAGAAGCACGTTACTCATCATGACATTTTCTGACTTTCAGCATAGTTTCCACCAGGGACGCTCTTCATGTGAGTTTTATCCCTTCTTTCCAATTCTGGGTCATTCTTTATTCGGAACTTTGGTGAAACCTTTGCAACCTCGCTAGATGTAGCCTACTGAAAGCCTACTTAAGTTTCCAAACTGCCTTCATTCGATTTATATCTTTCCCTCTCATTTGCTTTCAGATCATATTAGATCTGTTGTTGTAGACAGTCACTGTTCTTTCCCTAAGACTGATGTTCCTCAGGGTTCTGTCCTATCACCTACTCTATTTCTCCTTTTCATCAATGTGTATCTTAGCTGTACTTCCTCTGCTATTCACTCCTATGTTGATGATTCCATTCTGCAATACTTCACTCAGTTTGACAACCGCTTACCGCCTATCCCAGCAACTCCTCCATACATGTGATGCTGCAGTGGCATGTCAAACTTCTGACCATTCTCACATCTCCAACTGGGGCAGAAAAACCTCGTGGTTTTTAATGACGCTAAAACAGTTCCTTCATCTTTCATTTCACACTAATGTTCCAAATGACAATCCCCTCATTTATTGACATACAACTCTATATTTATTCTTCCTTAATATTCTTTGATTATAATTATCTTTCTCTCATAATCTCTCATAACCTCTCTTACTAAGACTACTTCCAAAAAGTTATGTGTGCTACTTAGATTCCATGAATACTCCAACCCACAGAGTTGTTGCCACTTTTGAAGCGTCTCATCCTCCCCTGTATAGAATCTATAGAGTATGACTCCCATGTGTAGGGTGACTCAACCTTTCCAACACTTCTGGACTAAGTGGAATCAACTCTTTCCATCTTATTGATTTAATGTTGCATAACATTCTATCATCGCTATTACACTGGACATTGCTCTTCTGAACTCTCTCAATATAGCCCATGCTTCCTCCTCCCCTCAGGACAGTATGAAACACTCACCAAGACACTCCATCTCCCTCCAGTTCACTCCATAGACTCCCAATTGGAAGAGTTAATCGGTACCCCAAATTAGGCATAACTCTAAACACTACACTAAAGAGGGTTTGATTACCCTAGTTTAGGGTATTTACTCTAAAATGGAAGCACTGATTATATTCCTATAAACACAATGTGTCTTTACATCTCGGATATAATTGAACATGGTTTTGGACCACTCTTACGTATTGTGTTTCGTAAGTGAGGAAAATTTGTGGGCTGTCAGCCATTGTTTCTAACCATTCTTAATTAATATTAATAATAATAATTATTATTACAATAACCTTTTAAAAACATATAATATTTTTACATATTTTCTTTTACTCCTTCATGGATATTATTATTATTATTATTATTATTATCAGTAGTAGTAGTAGTAGTAGTAGTATTACAGAAAATGTGTCACTTGATATACAAACGCACACAAACAGCACAGCATTATACGTATACTGGTGTAGAATGGAGGAATGGAGGTGAGGGAATGGAGAGTCTATCTTTAGTCAACACTCACACGCTGGACAGGAGGCGTGGCAAACATATTGACTGTCAAGTTTCCTTTTGCAGTAATGAAGAAGCATGAGGGTTGAGTGTGTGTGTGAGTGTGTGTGTGAGTGTGTGTGTGTGCGTGTGTGTGTGTGTGTGTGAGTGTGTGTGTGTGTGTGTGTGTGTGTCATAAATAAAATATAATGTAACTCTAAAATGTAAGCTGAGTTCAATAAAATATCTATCTATCTATCTGTGTGTGTGTGTGTGTGTTCGTTTCCCTAGTGTACACATTGGTTGGATTGATTTATATTTATGTTGGTTATTCTGAAGCAACTGATTCCTCCAATTTACCCCAAGCAACAGACCACCATTATTTATTTGTTATTCTGGTGTTGTTTCGTGGCATACTTTGGAGGAATCACAACACCACACTACTTCAATACTCTTAAGGGGGTGCGGGAGTAGGGGACAGGCTTGGGGGGTGCGGGAATAAGGGGACAGGCTTACAAAAAAAAAAAAATTAATAAAAAAATATATATATATATTAAAAAATATATATATATATATATATTATTTAAAATCAAACTAAAAAAAAAACTAATTATTAAAAAACGACGGCGGCGGCGGTGGCGGTGGCGACGGCGGCGGCGGCGGCGGCGGCGGCGGCGGCGGCGACAACGACGAAAAATAATAATAATAATAATAATAATAAAAAAAAGGTTAATTATTAAAAAAATAATAATAATAATAATAAATATATATATATTATTAAAACAAAAATAAAATAAACTAATTATTAAAAAACGACGGCGGCGGGGGCAGCAGCGGCGACGACGACGAAAAAAAAAAAAAAAAAAAAAAAAAAGTTAATTATTACAAAAAGAAATAATTAATCTCTCTCTCTCTCTCTCTCTCTCTCTCTCTCTCTCTCTCTCTCTCTCTCTCTCTCTCTCTCTCTCTCTCTCTCTCTCATACACACACACACACACGCACACGCACACACACATGATCCCCGTTTTAACTTTCTGAACGAGACACACACACACACACACATACACACACACACACACACACACACACACACACACACGATCCCCGTTTTAACTTTCTGAACGAGAGACGCGCGCATGACGTCTTCCAATAAAAGTTTCAGACCAATTTTCCTGGTTCTATTTTTCCTCCTCTTTGTTGTACTACTGTAACAAGACAACAACAACAACACACATACTATATATACATCTTCTTTCCTGCTGTTAGTATGATTATAGCGTGTTAGTGAGTGGTGTGATGTTGGTGCTTCTGGTATTGATGTACAGTCATGATCAATAGTCCTGCGTCGTGTGCATGGGAAAGAAAGAAAGAAAGTATAAACTATAATAATAATTTTTAATTTTATTATTATATACATTGAAGTGAATCTTATAAACCAATATTTCAGTGACCAATAGATATAGATATTATGATGTGGTATTGTTATTTTTTCATTATTATTATTATTATTATTATTATTATTATTATTATTATTATTATTATTATTAGGGGGAGGAGGAGGGGGAGGAACGGAATTTTGAAAGGTATGTATGTGAGGGAGAAGGAACGGCAATAAAAAATAGATAGATAGATTATTATTAGTATTATCATTTTATTATATATTTATTATTGTTGTTATTATTGTAGTTGTTATTATTATCGTTGTCGTTGTTATTATCGTTGTTATTATTGTAGTTGTTATTGTTATTATCTTTGTCGTTGTTATTATTGTAGTTGTTATTATCGTTGTCGTTGTTAATGTAGTTGTTATTATTATTATTATTGTAGTTATTATTATTATTATCATTGTAGTTGTTATTATTGTTATTATCTTTGTCGTTGTTATTATTGTAGTTGTTATTATCGTTGTCGTTGTTAATGTAGTTGTTATTATTATTATTATTGTAGTTATTATTATTATTATCATTGTAGTTGTTATTATTGTTATTATCGTTGTCGTTGTTAATGTAGTTGTTATTATTATTATCGTTGTGGTTTTTGTGATACAGGATGGTAGAGTATAGTGTGTGCTAAGACCTTCTGAGTAACCTTCCCTAGAATGACAAGTATAATGACACGTATAATGAACAAACCAGCGGGACAATATTTACTCCTCTTCACTCCACTACTAATCATCTCATCGGTATGTACTGTATAAGTCTCTTTATTATCATCAGTGTTGGGTTACGGATCACTCGGTTTATTTATTAAGGACCCTGTGATCGCGTATGAGATTTGGAGATAAATGTAGTCCTTCATATGTTGCCACGAACACACACACACACACACACACACACACACACACACACACACACACACACACACACACACACACACACACACACACACACACACACACCTATATAATTATGGAAGGAGTTTGTTTCGTGGCATGGTCAGGAGGAATCAGAAGCCTCCAATTATTGTTATAGTTATCGTGTACCAAGTCTTGTGTTATTTTTTTTAACATCGTACTCTGATTTAGATTTGCATTTGTTATTATTATTATTATTATTATTTTTTTTTTTTTTTTTTTTTTTTCAGTTTATTTTCTATTTTTTTATTATTTTTACACCGCATTCTTATTCCAATTCTATGCACGTCAGAAATTCGCCTACGACACCTACTTTGGCGACACGTCATGGGTGATGGACCTGGCCGGGTTACAGGGAAAGAAGGAAGATGTACAACAACAACAACAACAACAACAACAACAGCAACAACTTCCCTCCCATCATCCCAAGGTGGTGGAGGCTCTGAGGTCCACATTCCTACTCCCTCCCTCATTCAACCTTCCTTACAACCTCTCCACTGACCCGGCCTACCTCGTCACTTCACACCTCGGCACTTGGAAATTCATACACCATTATATCACCAGGATGTTTGCTGGTAATTATTTACTTGTTTATTTTCTCGTTGTCTTTTACTCTTTCACTTTTACTTTTTTTTTACTTTTATTTTTACTTTTACTTTTACTCTCTCTCTTTCTCTCTCATTAAATTAAACACAGGTCCTACACTTTGGGTATGTGACAACAGGAATAATAACAATAAATAATGAAACACATTAAAAACTCATATCATCCCTTCACCAAATTAAACACATGCAGCTCTACATTTTGATTATCTTTTATTACAGGAGAGCGTGGTGGGTTTTTTGTTGAAGCTGGAGCATTGGACGGCCAGCAGCTCTCCAACACTCTCTGGCTGGAGCAGGAGCTGGACTGGACAGGTCTACTCATTGAACCCAACCCATACAGCTTCCATCACCTTCAACACAAGCACCGCAAGGCATGGACTTCCAACTCATGCATCTCTACCAACCAATTCACCAGGAGATCAACTTTCGCGTCATTTGAAACTCGTAAGGGAAGCGCAACACCCTGGTTTGCCAAAGGGTCTACATACCAACTGGGAGTGACCATGAAAACATCAGATGGCCTCGAGGGTAACGATGGACCACTAGACGAAGGTGGTAAATACTTCTTCATGGTACACTGCTTCCCACTACACTCGTACCTCCTCGCCCTCAATGTCACCACAATAGATATGTTGAGTCTGGACACACAGGGAAGCGAAGTGGACATTCTAAAGTCGATCCCCTGGGAGAAAGTCAACATACGAGTACTAGTGATTGAGGTGACTGATCTGGCCCACTTTCAGACGGACTTGGTGGAGTATCTAAGAGGGAAAGGGTTTGTTTTGGTGGGTAACTTCCTCGACTACGTATTCGTCAAGAAGGGGGACTCGGCCCACTCTCGCCTCCTCTCCCACGGTGACTGGTACATTGAGGCGAGGGAGGAAAAGGGCAATATTATATTTACACATTTCTATGGTAAACAAATCCAGTCTGAAAATAATGATAAATGATAGAGACAACAACAACAACAACGACAACTCCTTCTACTACTACAACTTCAACTACAATAACAAAATAATAATAATAATAATAATAATAATAATAATAAAGATAATCTGGTGTTTTGTTAATCTGAGCCTCAAATCTTCATATAAATTTACAGTATATTAGGAGCATGAGCATGGGAAGAAATAAAAAAAACTGGAAAAGCCTACAACATATTATTCTTTCTATATCTTTACACAGTTAAATAATAACAGGATTTCAAATCACACATAATATTGATGATAATAATAATAATAATAATTTATAAATGCACATATGGCTTTAAGATTATTATATATTCAATGTTCAGTTATATCATATTTATTGATGAATATTTGGTCAGGATAAATTTCCTTCTGGGTTCTTCGTGTTTGGTGTCCCTCTTCTGTGTGTGTGTGTGTTCCTCTACCTCGTGCTACAGGGTCTTCCAGGCCTAGGGGAGGTGGTCATCTTTCTCCCTCTTCATTTTTTTCCAAGACGAGTGAGGGCAGGATCACCATGTCTGACAAAAATATAATCTACAATATTGTTCACCAGAATATAACCTCGACTCACCATGTACTCCACAAACTCCGTGTTTTGGGAATTGACCAACTCGATCACCAACACTCGTACAGTTATAATTTCCCACGGGATGTTTTTTACAATGTCTATCTCACTACCCTGTGTGTCCAGACTCAATACATCTATGGTGGTGACATTGAGGGCGAGGAGGTACGAGTACAGAGGGAAACAATAAGCTGGGACGTAAGTTTCATCACCACTATTGAGATAATAATGAATATGTTCAGACAGGTTGGTTGTTAGGTCACCAAAATTCACTCCCAACTCGTAACTTGATCCTTTCATGTACCACGGGTAGCTAGTGTAGTCAGCGCGAAGTTTGAGGGCCACAAGAACTGACTTTCTAGTGAATTGGTTGGCAGAGATGCATGAGTTGGAAGTCCATGCCTTGCGGTGCTTGTGTTGAAGGTGATGGAAGCTGTATGGGTTGGGTTCAATGAGTAGACCTGTCCAGTCCAGCTCCTGCTCCAGCCAGAGAGTGTTGGAGAGCTGCTGGCCGTCCAATGCTCCAGCTTCAACAAAAAAACCACCACGCTCTCCTGTAATAATAAAATGAAGGGAAATTATTGATGTGAGGGAACAGAGAAAATGCCTCCACACACACAAAAAAACAAAAACAAACACTACAAACTTCTCTGTATTAGTAAAACATTGGATGAATTTAGTGATGTGAGTGACACGAGTTAGTTATATTTTTAGCTCCTGCCTAAGCCGAGAGCTCTAGGTTTTTTCGTAATTATTATTCTTGTTCTTGTTGTTGTTCTTCTTGGGGCGACCACTTCTTAAAAGGGGTTCAACTGACTCACTCACTCAATCACTCATTCTTCTTGGGGCGACCACTTCTTAAAAGGGGTTCAACTCACTCACTCACTCACTCACTCATTTCACTTGAATCATTAAGAGCCGGAACTTTTGAAGGGTTTTCCTTCATGTTCTTGTTTACGCTCATCATTATTATGTAATCACTGGGAAAATATAGTATTTTGATCTCATCCAAACCCCGACATTGTACAATCGACAAAAAAGTTTCGTTACCATCCTTTTAACACTGTGATGTAATGTTGGTAGTCCTGGCGTGAAGCGAGTGTCTTATATACCTCCGTCACCCTCAGTGTCCATCAGTCCTCAGTGTCCAATGGGCAGGCAAGTAGGAATGACGTACTTTCAGCCAGTGCTACTTTTTCTGGGCATTCCACGGATATTCTTGTTCTTAATTACTCAAACATATTTCCTTATGTTTAATAATGAATAGTTAAATAGTAATAGTTGTTGAACACTCAAAATTTAGTTTAAAGTCAGCAAAACTTTTGATATAAAAAAGCTGTCACTGCCGCAGCTCACATATCATCAGAGAGACAAAGACGATAGCCGTCTGGGATGACACGAGGTACAGCTGCCCAATCTAGCTGGAGTATCAATCCTGATGCGATTAACGATATTAAAATTAACGTTGGGGCGGTAACGAAACTTTTTTGCCGACTGTACAATACGTGTGGGTAAATCTGGAGTAATTGATTCCTCCAAATTATTCCAGGCAATAGGATGTAATTATTTGTTATCCTGAAGAGGTTCTGTTTCCCGGCATACTTTGGAGGAACAAGGCTCTCCAATGTTTGTGTACCAGTAGTGTGTTACTCCCGGAATTAACCCTCAGTTCCCCACGTCTTTACCTTGGAACATTTTAGTGAGGAAATAATGTATGTGTTTCCAGGTGTGTCCGTGTTGACTGAGGAGGTATTGTGGGTCGGTGGAGAGGTTGTAGGGAAGGGTGGAGGGTGGGTGGAGGAAGGAGGTGGATCTGAGGACATGGATCACTTTGGGATGACTGGCGTGAAGTCCCTCCATCACCAAGTCCACACTGGTTGACTCCTCCACATTTGAAAAGACCTGGGAAAGTAATAACAAAAAATGTGTTGTAAATAATAAAGGAGATAAACAAGTAAATATAAAGAGTGTGTTGTAAATGATAAAGAAGATAATAAATATAAAGAATGTGTTTTAAATGTTAAAGAAGATAAACAAGTAAATATAAAGAGTGTGTTGTAAATGATAAGGATAAAAGTAAATAATAAGAGAGTGATGTAAATAATAAAAAAGATAAAACAAGTAAATAATTATAAAGAGTGTGTTGTAAATAATAAAGACGAATAAAAAGTAAATGTCAAGAGAGTGATGTAAATGATAAAGAGCACAATAAAGAGTGTGTTGTAAATAAGGGTGACGAGAGAGAGAGAGTGACGTGACAAAAGAAAGAGAGAGAGTAAGACGTGACAGGAGAAAGAGAGAGAGAGAGAGTAATATTAGAGTGTGTGACGTGACTGCCTATATAACAAACTAACCTCTCTCCAGTGCTTGAAGTGAACGATGAAGGCGAGGCTGAAGAAGAAGGAACACACACACATTACCATCACACCCCACTTGGCACACCTCGAGGGACACGTCGACGGAGAAGGGAGGGTGGCAATACACACACACTTCTGGTACATTGTTGTTGTTGGTGTTGGTGTTTTGGTTGTTGTTGATGTTGTTGTGGTTGGCGTTGTTGATGTTGTTGTTGTTGTTGGCGTTGTTGTTATTGTTCTGGATGTTGTTGATGTTGTTGTTGTTGTGGTTGTTGTTGTTGTTCAGTATTTCAGTATTTTAATTTCAGTATTTCCAGAGTCACGCTAACACAAGACAATTTACACTAGTACTATTAAATTGGCACCTAAAATATCCATAGTGAAATAAAATAAAAATTAAATCGAGCATAGCCTAACTGAGCTCACTCTCAATTTACACTGCTTATAAAATTATATATATAAATATCACATTACCTTTATTTTGTTATGCTGTAATATTTTTTTTCCTGTTGACAAATATAAATACAAGGAGGATTACACAGTTAATTTTTTTTAAGTCCAGCTAACGCCAGACGATTTTGTATTATACTTTTAATTAAACCCTCGTATATCAAGTGTTAATTAAAGAGTATTATTACAAGCAGACTACGTGTGTGTGTGTGTGTGTGTGTGTGTGTGTGTAAATTTGTTGTTTTCGTCCCCCGGTCACTCAGTATAGGTATGGTTAGAGAGGTTAGCGTGTGTGTGTGTGTGTGTGTGTGTGTGTGTGTGTGTGTGTGTGTATTGGCTGGGTGAAGTGAAAGTTGATTTGCGTGCGTGCGTGCGCTTGTGTGTGTGTGGTGAGGTGGCTAGGTGAAGTAAAGGTAGGTATAAGGTAGTAGAGACTTGCGTGCGTGTTTGTGTGTGTGTGTGGTGAGGTGGCTAGGTGAAGTAAAGGTAGGTATAAGGTAGTAGAGACTTGCGTGCGTGTGTGTGTGTGTGTGTGTGGTGAGGTGGCTGATCAGATAAAGTTAGCTTGGTTGTCGTATATATACACACTTCCACCTAGCATCTAAAAATAACAATAATATTCCTTACCTTCCTTCTCCTCCTCCTACTCCTACTCCACCTCTTCATTCATCTATTCTTCCTACTCCTCCCCCTCCTCCTCCTACACCTCATTTAACTTCCCTTTACACTATTCATCACCATTTACCACCCTATCCCTCTTCTCTATCATCATCTTCATCATCATCAACAACTTACTATTTTTTTTACTCTACTCATTTTAATTTTGATCCTGTCTCCCCTTCCCAGATTTCCCGCCACATGGTTTGTTTGTTTACACTTTACAGGGATACTCTCAAGTCCAGCAGTATCCCGGATTACGTGGTATTTATTCCCTCAGGCAGGGTTCCGCATAGCACGAGGGGAAGGACACACACACATACACACACACACACAGAGAGAGAGAGAGAGAGAGAGAGAGAGAGAGAGATAGAGGACACACACACATACAGAGAGGGGACACACACACACACACACAGATGGAAGGCCAGAGTAAGACACACACACACACACACACTCAGAAAGAGAGAGAGATAGAAAGGAGGCCGGAGATTGGACATACACACACACACACACACAGAGAGAGAGAGAGAGAGAGAGAGAGAGAGAGAGAGAGAGAGAGAGAGCAAGCAAGCAAGCAAGCAAAATAATCATAAACACACATTGCCCTGTGAATAATTATAATATATGAGCACATTACCTCACCACAAGGAAAGACACACACCACTCTCTCTCTCTCTCTCTCTCTCTCTCTCTCTCTCTCTATACTCACACCCCATCCCATGACAACACAAGTTACACAAACACATGAAAGTCCATATTAGGATTTAAGAGGAAAGTTTTGTGTTGGAAAATTTGGAGAGACTATTTCCTTCAAACTATTAAGAGGAAAATACAGTGTTGGGAATTTTGGAGAGACTGAATCCTCCAAACTCTTCGAAGCAACATAATACCCCCCTTTATATTATTATTTGCTCTTCTAGTCCCTGTTTCCTAGCATACTTTGGAGGAATCAAGAGACTGACTATAATATTATTGGTAAATTGGAAGAAGTCTACTAATTCCTCCTAACTATGCCAGAAAACAGTAGTAATAATTAATAATAGTAATAATAAAGAGTCTGTCTGTTTCGTGGCATAGTTTGGAGGAATAAAAAACCTTACAACAATAATTCACCACCAAGAAACGTATAATAATAATAATAATAATAATAATAATAATAATAATAATAATAATAATAATAATAATAATAATAATAATAATAATAATAAAATGATAATAAAAATATAATGATAATAATAATAATGATAAAATAATTATAATAATCTTCTCAAAAGTCACCTAAAAACTCATTGAATTAATTTACGAGACAGAAATAATCGTAAACTGACAGTAAGTAGTAAAGATATAATCATATATACATTGATTATACAAGGAGAAGAGTATCAGATTAAAAAAAAATAATAAATGTCAATGAAAGGAAAAACTGGTCTAGAAAATCAACATCTCATACAAATATACTGGTTGTATATTCATTCATTATAATAATATAGATATTGACAAACTGACTGGTGTGACGAGAATATCAATTAATTAAGAGAATTGATTTATAAATG
This sequence comes from Petrolisthes manimaculis, assembly GCA_034508575.1. NCBI lineage: Eukaryota > Metazoa > Arthropoda > Malacostraca > Decapoda > Porcellanidae > Petrolisthes > Petrolisthes manimaculis. The sequence goes on from JAWZYT010002010.1 coordinate 51,122, forward strand.
GGTCATCTTGGTATATATATTTTAAAAAAGATTACATTTTAGACATTGGCAAAACAATTGTGTTCCCGAACGCCTTAAATAATATTACTGTACGTTAGAATGTCCTTTAATAATTTCATTTTCTATGGTGGCACTTGCATGCGTTTTCTTTGAATGATTCCTACGCTCGAAAAAACATTATTATTATTTTAGAAATGATGATGGACGGTATGAGATAATAATGTTTTCTCGGGATACACACACACAATTCTTTCTCTATTGTTTGACGTGCAAGGGTGTAATTTAATTTATTATAAAATAGATTATAACACTTTATTAATTAAATTGCTTATAATGATAATAATAATAATATAATGTGTCTGTCTTTAAAATTTCACATCTTTAATTCTTTTGATAAATTTCTCTACATCCATCATTCCTTAGTACCAATATCATATTTAATCGGTATTCTGGCATATAACAAAAATATATCAGTTCCCCAGGGTTGATCAAAAGAATATATATATATATATATATATATATATATATATATATTCATTATTGACCCAAACTTTCGGACACGTGCATATTTCCCAATGTTGCCAGGTGCAGGGATATTTTTCGGTTTTAGGGAATTTTGAAGTCCACACAGGGATATTAATATAAAGATTGTTCAAGAGCAAGCAGGGAAATTTCTACCAGACGAAAATAATTCCCAAAAGACCGTACAATGTTTAAGAGTAAACAGAGAATAGTTATTGAGGTAAAAAGGGAAATTCTGCTGTTGAAGTTAGGAAAATATCGTCAAGCACACCTGGCAACACTGCACACACCTACAGTTGTTTTTGTGACACTGTCACCGTCACAGTGACAGTGTGAGGTGAAGTGTACAGTAATTAAAATGTCTGAAAAAATCTACACAAACTTACCCTGAGCTAACACACTGAAGGATCGAGGTAAGGATGAAGGGGAATGTTATATGTACAAGTATTTAAGAGTATATAATTACGGTATACACCTATAACAGTATGATTTAATAGGAAATATTTATGTATGATTGAAAAAGGAGATATTTATGTATGATTTAATTAAGAGGAGATATTATGTATATGAATTAAGAGTTGTTAGTTAGTTATTCTAGCTAGTTCTCCTGGTACTGTTTTTGTCAGCCAAAGGGATACATTACGAAGATTGGTTAATAAGACTTGTATAGCCGCTGAAACCAAACAAACAAATAAACAAACATACAAACAAGGTCCAGTTGAGCAGTGATTGGGGCAGCTTGACTGTTCTTGGGAAATGTAAATAATGCAAATGGTGGACCACAATGCACAAGGACATGAAGCAATTGAATATACATGAATTTTAAGTGCAACAAGCTGTAAAATAGAGCCAATTCAATACAAAATAAGCTATCATGAAACTAAATTATTGCATTTTATGAGTACATTATACGTTCATTCCTGAAGGCACACCAAAGTGATATTATTGCATAGAATAGAATTGAAGGATTCTAATGCTTTTATATATGCTCATCTCTCAAAATTTATGCTCATCTTGGTGATAGCCTACTTATGAAGCATAGAGGGGTAAAAATTTATGAGAATTTTAACGAATGGCGTCAAGGTTTTTTTTTTGTCTTCATCTAAGTTTTGAGGTCCAGATTTGGTTAGGTTAGGTCTGACTAATTATTATATAACCTAGCATGTTTTATATAGGGAGAGGTAATTATTGTACTACATTGCAAATTTAGTTTATTAAGTATGTGTGTTTAACATGTCAAGAACCACAGATACAATTTTCCCTTCCTTTTAGCTTCCCTATCCCAGGCTTCACCACAAAAACACTTAATACGTATCCATGTCAGTTTATGTCCGCCAATACCAAGCGTCCCCATGACAGTCTTCTTCGAATCCCAATCCCGCGCTTGGTGTACCGAATAATTTTTTTGAGAAAGATATATTTTGCCGATATGGTGTAGATAAATTAAAATAACTCCCCTTCGAGCATAATAATCGTATCCAGCCATTGTTATTATTATTATTGACTGATGTTATGATGTACTATAAACATTTGAATGGGACTAAGATTTATGGGATTGTAGACATACGAAGAAAAATTACACGGACTTATGAGGTATTAATTAAAGGGGTAGGCCTACCTACATACTCTCTCGATAAATTGGAAGGCTAGCTACTGAATTCTCCAGACTATGAAACGAAACAGATTCCCCAGTAATTAAGATCGTCTGTTTCCTGGTAAAATTTGAAGGAATATGTAACCTTCCAATTTAATTTTCCCAAAGCTGGTGAACTATGAAACCGTGAAGCACTATGTAGAGTGAGTGGCCCCTGTCTATGTTAAGTGGTTCAGTTTCATCCGTCAAGGGTTCATGATTCACTGTAAGGATGGCAAAGCGTCGATTGTGACAAGTGGTTCCCAAGCAATTTACTGGCAAAATATTTTATAATCGAAGCTTGTGTGTAAAGAGCAAACCTAATGTGTAAATTACAGCGTAGGTATTTACCGCTGACTGTGCCATGCAAATAAATCAGATATATTAATTGGAGGAATCAGTTGCTCCAGATTTACCAACACTGCACTGTCCCCTTGATTATGAAGTGTGGGACAAATTGTTAAATGAATAAAAAGTATGAAATTTGTTAAGTAAGTATAAGCCTAATGTAAAGAGGGAGTGAAGTATTAAAAAATAAATAGGTAAGGGGAAGAGAGAGAACATATAGTACTACCTGCATGCATTGGGGGAAAATATATAATTGCAGGATAAACTAATTAGGCTGTTGTGGTTTAAGATGGACATGGAGCGCGCGAAAATAAGAAAAAATGAAAATACAAAATAAAAATACTAATGATATAAATGAAAGGGAAAAGGGGAAGTACGGATGTAAGGGGAAGCGAGGGTAATGTTGGTATAAGCAAGGGGAAGTATGATGTAAGTTTGATGGGGAAGGGTGAGGAGGGGAGGGAAGGAGAGGATATAGTTGTAGAATGGGGGAGTGGGAAGGGATGGTAGGTTAGAATAGGGGAGGGAGGAGGGAGGGATGGTATGTTAGTATTGGGGAGGGAAGGGATAGTAGGTTAGGATTGGGGAGGGAAGGGATGGTAGGATAGGATATGGGAGGATAGGGAAGGGAAGGAGAGGATAGGAGGGTAGGGAAGTGGAATAACCACTACCGGTACTACTGGGCGTACGTGCCACAGATCAGCACACACCACTCTCTCTCTCATTCCTCTTTTTCCCTTCTCTCACCCATCACCCGCTTCTTCCCTTTGTAGACCAGTGGGTGGTGGTGGTGGTGGGTGATGCCTCGGGGAACTGACTGGTAAGTTAGGTAGGTTAAGGGTACAATATGTTAACATTCCTAGTCACCTGACGTAATAACAATTCCTCAGACGTTAAGTTTATGGGAAGATTCTCTTGTTGGTGAATTGGTGAGCAAATGATTCCTCCAAATTATGCCATGAAGTAGATGATCCCCTATATGTACCATTGAGGGATTCTGTTTTCTGGCATAGCCTAGTTTGGAGGAATCACAGACCTTCCAATTCACCAACAGAAGAATGTGTGTGTGTAGTCATCGTAGCTAATCTGTTTAATTCGAAGGTGTTGCAGAACTATTGGTCGTGACTGTACACCACCATCGTCATCACCACGAATGTTCTTTATGCCTACTACTCTTAACCAGAAAATTAGAGGGTAGCCTAATTACAAGTGTCACCAAACAATACCTACCCAAACATAAACAAGTTAAAGTTGTCAAACCTTTCCTAGAAGAGAACCGCTTTAGAGATGTACCCTGAGAAAGTTGAAGAGTTATACACTATAATTAGCCTACATCTCCTTATCCCAACTTACAAATTATACAGATGAATAATAATAATAATAATATTTCCATTAATCACCCACTTGGACCGTGAGAAACTTGAAAATTTTACACATTATATATAATTTACATCTTCCTATTCCATCTTACAAATTTAGCTATACAGAGGAATGGATCAAGCTTCAAACATAATATTTACAACACTCGCCCACTTGCACCGTGAGAAACTTGAAGATGTTGCCTAATATATATCTCTCTTTTCCATCTTACAAATTATACGGATGAATAATATTAATATTTACATCACTCACCCACTTGCACAGTGAGAAACTTTGAAATTATTTTTTCGTAAGATATTAATATCTCCCTGTCCCACCTTCCATAATTATTAGGCTATAGATGAATGTACAAAAATCCTAACTTATATCCTCCTTTTCCACCTTACTAATTATTCAGATGAATGGATCAAGTTCCTAACATAACATAGTAATATTTACCTACAACCCTCACCCATCCTACTCACTCCACTGACTGACTGACTTCTCCGGAAATATTGGCGCTCCTCCCAAAGTCCTTGAAATTTCCTAAGTGTCTGTGAACTCTTGACATTATTAGATTAAGGTGCAGTTTGGGTTCGAGATTTTCCCTTTATGTTTTTCTCAGTTGGGTGGAGGTGGTGGTGGGTTGGGCACGAGCAGGAGGAGGAATGTCCGCTGTTGTGTGTTGCCCTCCTCCCCTCCCCACCTGCCTTGACCTGGCATGAACTCGCTTGTATTGTACATTGAGTGAGTGACCCTAAGGGGGCAATGATTTACTGTAGTGTTTGTTGGCTGATTTGAAACAATGGTAAATTCCTTAGTTTTGTGGATGTGGTCTGTTTTGTAGCAGAGTTTGTAGGAAACGGTAGCCTTCTGCATGTGTATACGGTATGCCAAAAGTATGGAACCCCCTTTGCAAATAATAATAATAAGTTCAAATCGTCATTGCCTTGAGGGAGCAGAGAAAGAAGAGAAAACTAGGCTATAATAATAATAATAATAATAATAATAATAATAATAATAATAATAATAATAATAATAAGGGGTAGGAGGCGAAGACTAGGCAAATTATTCATGCACCTAACGATGTCTGCGTAGAGTTTTATCAATTCTCACAACCGCCATAAAGAAAATATTAATTGCGTTTTATTTACTGCTATTGACACAAATGCGACGATAAAAAGTTTAGTATTCAATGCATTATTCTTGCTACTCTTACTACAACCTCGATAAAAAGAAATATTCATTGCATTTACTTTACTACTCCTACCACAACCACGATGATAAAATATATTAATTGCGTTTTGCTTTATGCTCTTACAACAACCGCAATGATGAAAAAAAAAATATATTCCTACTGCGTTTTAGTTTTCTACTCTTACCACAACCGCATCGATAAAAAATAAAATATTGCGTTTTACTAACTCTGGCAACAACCGCGATGACGATGATAAAAAAGAAAATTAGAATATAAAAAAGTGAGTAAAAAGTTTGGAGTGTGATGACGGGGTGGTGGTTTGGTTGGCCTAATGGCGTCGTGACCCAAGCTAGGCTAAACCCGGGACCTTCCCCGCCACCACCAACTGATTCTCAGGAAATATACAGTACGTGCCTCTCCATTATTATCAGGCTTGCTTCTTCATCTTCATCATTATCATCATCATGCTTGGTTCATAAACATCATGCTTGTTTTATTTTTTTTATCGTTATCATCATCATGTTTGCTTCACTATCATCGTAACTTTATTATCATGCTTGGTTCTTGATCATTATTATCATCATCGTGTTTGCTTCATCAACATCATGCTTGCTTTATTATTTTTTATCATCATCATGCTTGTCTCATCTTTATTATCATAATAGTGTTTGCTTCATTATTATCATAATAGTGTTTGCTTCATTATTATCATCATGTATGCTTCATTATTATCATCATCATGTATGCTTTATCATTATCATCATCATCATAATATTTCCTTCACTATCACAATCATCTATCAACGTCATGGTGCTTGCTTCATCCCTACTTAACCACCACACACAACTTCCCTTATTAGGCTACTACCCGTGTCAAGAATATTAGGCTACTCGTGTCACAAGAATATTAATTTTATTTCACTTAGCCTACTGTAACTTGTAAATTATTGTCGCCTCATATTAAATGACTTTGTCTTCTTTGCTCATTTATTGAACGGTACTCTCTCACTTCACTCATCAATAAGAAAGGGCTTTAATTCACTCTAACCTAACTTGTACCGCTTTATTAAACATTATTTGACTTACGTGGTGTACTTTCCTCTTAATTAGGCTATAATATTATGGTCTAATTTGTATATATTATCCTTTTTAAAACTTACTTGGTGTACTGTACTCATATCTAAACTACACCATAATTTTACTGTAATGTACACTTTACTACACTATAATTATACGGTACTTATCCTACTCACTTCAATCATTTTTAAGAGCATAATGATAATTCACTGTAACCTAATTTGTATTTTAATTATATATATTTTCTTTTTATGTTATACTCCACAATAACTAATCTAATTAACTGGTTTATAAGGGCCTATGTTTACTCACGCACCTCTGATATTCATTCACGTAACTAGGCTACTCACTTCCTTCCTTCCCATCTTCCCATCGCCGCCCCTCGTCTTCACCTTACCTATTCGATGCTGGACCCATCATGCTTACCAATTGACCCATCTCTCCTGACTCACCTTCACCCACTTACTTAGCCTACCTGATTTGTTGTGTGTGTGTGTGTGTGTGTGTGTGTTGGGTTATATTTAGCTACCTCACCCATGCATACACCCATTATTTTCCTTCCTTGCAAAAGTACCGTGTCAAAAGTATACCATCTATCTCCTTAACCAAAACTACCTTACGGTATCATACCATACATACCATAGGATTGTTGGTAATTCTTCGTTTACGTCTCGCTCTCACTCACCCATCCACGTGTTTCATCCAGTCATTCATACTCTTTAAATCCACGTCACCCACCACCAGCTTCACCCACGTGCATCATCCAGTCATTCCCCTGTCTCATTGAATCCACGTCACCCACCACCACCTGCCTCACCCAAAACCACCACCACCACCACCCCTCTTCCTAGAACCAGTTTTTGGAGCAGTGAATGACGTCTGTAGGAATTTTGTAAACATTGGATTGCCGTAGGTAGTGAGTGGATGCTCCTCCACTTTTTGAAGCCCTCCACTCTCTCTCTGTCTGTCTGTCTGTATGTCTCTCAATTAACGTTGCAACATTGACTCTGTGGTAAGGTGCGGGTATGACTTATTGTAATGAAGGGGAAGGTGATGATGAAGAACTGTGAGATGGAGGTGGTGGTGGGAGAGGTGCAAGAGGTGATTTTTTTAAGTGAGAAGAAGGAAGGGAAACCTGCATGAAACAAGCAAGAGAAATAGAATAAAGATGAAAAGTAAAGAGAAGGAAAGGGGAAAGCGAAAGGATAAGGTGAAGGAATGGGAGGAAGGTGAAAGAGATCTTATACATTAGTCTAAAATATAAAAAAATATCATAACTAATGAGAAAAGGTATGAAATGAATAATTATTTGCTCGACAGGTCTAGGAAGGGTAGGTCGAAGGAGGGAAGGGAGGGCAGGGGACAGGAGTGGGAAAGGTAGGTCGAAGGAAGGCATGGCAGGGCTGGGCAGGGTATAGGGGTAGTACCTAGCCTAGTCGTGGAAGAAGGGTAGGGAGGGAGGGGAAGTGGCAAAGATTGAGTGGCCTGGGGGAGAAACCCCGCCCTTACCGGCTCCCAAATGGACACACACACACACACTCACTCACTCGGCCTTAAGGTGAGCGTGTGAGGCAGGGAGGAGCACTGTTGGCTCTCACTCACAACCCGACACAACAACACCCCAGGTAGGCCACAGACACCAAGATCCTCAGAGAGAAGGTCAGGTCACGTGGAGAGGAAGGCAACTACTGTATAGGACACATAAGGGTAGACGAATAGTACAGTGTTGGTAAATCTAGAGCAAAAGATACGTCCAAATTATCTCAAGCACCAACAGTATACGATTATTTTGGTTGATTTGGTCCTGTTTCCTAGCATACTTTGGAGGAGTCCGTCTCTCCAAAGTACCAAAAGTGTGTTAGCCCCGTAACTTACTTGACTCGCTGCTCTACTTTACATCCTTAACCATCGTACGTATTTACTGTACATCACCTTCTCTACAGTTGCCATCAGTAGTGCCTTTACCACCCACCCCCTCCTGAAGCTGTACAGTAACATACACAAGTGAGATACAGTAACGCACGCACAGTTCACAACATTATTCGAATGTCATACAGAGAAAAGAATATTTATATTCATCTGTGCGGTACTGTACCTTCATCTTATTATTATTATTATTATTATTATTTAGGGAAGTGGAGGGAAAGAAAATTGTATCCTCGCCTTTTCAGTTTTCATTATTATGATTATTATTATTATTATTATTATTAAGGGAAATGGAGGAAAGGAAAATTATATTCTCGCCATTTCAGTTGTATTTATTATGATTATTATTATTATTATTATTATTAATATTATTATTATTATTATTATTATTAATATTATTATTATTATTATTTAGGGAAGTGGAGGGAAAGAAAATTGTATCCTCGCCTTTTCAGTTTTCATTATTATTATTATTATTATTATTATTATTATTATTATTAATAATAAGGGAAGTGAAGGAAAGGAAAATTATATCCTCGCCATTTCAGTAGTATTTATTATTATTATTATTATTATTATTATAATTAAGGAAAGTGGAGGGAAAGAAAATTATATCCTCGCCTTTTCAGTACGGTAGTATTTATTATTATTATTATTATTATTATTATTATTATTATTATTATTATTATTATAATTATTATTATTATTATAATTATTATTTGTCAAGGGAAGATGAGGTCCCAATACAGACAATAGACACTATCACGTCTCAATCACAACAACATTAGGCTCGTATCAAAGTTCACCATCACTGGAGACACAACAATACCTTAATTAAAAACCACCACTGAACCTTATTATTTTTAATGGGTCTTTTATAGATTACCACTATTTTTTCTTTACTACTTTTTTTATTATTATTTATTTTTTTACAATAGGCTATAAGTTCTCCTCCCTGTGAGTGTATCAGTTTGTCATCCGATTAATCCATCCAGTTTTGTGTACAGCCTCTGCAAAAATTGATGTTGACGAAAACTATGTATAACCCATAAGGCATTGTGTTGAATTTTATGCTTAACTCCACATATTCATTTAATAATCAGAACTGTTGAGAAAAGGATAGATATTTAATGGTAGATCTGGAGTGTTTATATATACACAGTATTTATAATTTTTTTCTTGCAAACTATTCCAAGCAACAGGACACCGTTATTATTCTTGTTCTGTTGTTCATCTGACCAACCTGTTTCCTGGCATATACTTAGGAGGAATCAAGGAGCTTCAATGTACCCAGAGTTTATTATCCTCCTAAAGACATTGAGTGGTTGAAGTTAGTGATTTATTGCCATCCCTTTGTACCGATATGTATTATGTATTGTGTATAGGAGGAGTAGATATATAGGTAACTAGAGTACAGTACACTTGGAGAGAGAGAGAGAGAGAGAGAGAGAGAGAGAGAGAGAGAGAGAGAGAGAGAGAGAGAGAATGTGTGTGTGTGTAGAAAGACTGGATGTGTATGTATGTGTGTAGAGAGAGAGTTGTGCATGTGTAAAAAGAGGCTAGGAGAATGTATGTGTTTGTGTGTGCGTGTGTCCAGAGCAAAAAAATCCTACCCGGTTCAATAGGCCTAGATAACCCGACACCACCTCTACTCACACACACAACAACAACAACAACAGCAGCGGTGTCTGAGTAAGGAAAGAGAGGAGGGAAGGAGAGGGAAGGGGGTTATTGACCTTTGTTGGTGCACTCACTAACTAACTAACGAACAAGAAGGAAGGTATAATTTGGATGTAATGGGTTATATTTCTATTTTTACCGTGTTTGTTTGTTTGTTTGTTACCTTATGATATTTACTGTACCTGTAGTTTTCCATTATTTTATTTTACTTGAGGTTGTCCACTATTTTATTTTTGTGACTGTCCATTATTTTGATTCACTGAGGAGAAACCAATGAAACAAAATAGAGTGAAATTATGGTGATGGGAAACTGTTACCGTTGTACACACACACACACACACACACACTCTCGGGGGAAAACAATGGAAAACAGAGAGTGAAGTTAGTTGTGGGAAACTGAGAAACGGTCATCGGAGTCTACACACACACACACACACACACACACACACATGGATAGCAACAAGAAGCGTACCCTCAAGCCCTTACCTCTTCACCAGCTGCGCACACACATACACACACACACACACGGAAATTAAACAGTAAAACCAGGCAGGTAGACAGGCAGGCAGGCGGGATTTAGTTTATTTTTGTGTGGGTGTGTGTTTTTGTTTTTATTCTCCTTCAGATTTGTAGAGATTGCCATGAATAAAGCTTGTGAGTGAATGAGCGAGCCAGTCTTGTCCTGCTAAAAGTTTGCCTTGGAGTCTAGCCTGAGTCAGACAGTCGGTAACCAAGCAATGGGTCATCTTGGAATGTGGTACAAAAAATGAATCATGCAGGAACATTTGCATAGCCTAACACTACAACCAAAGCTCAAAAATCTAGTCAGTCTGTAAATAATCCAGGAACGTTAATTTACACATGGGGTAGGCTGTTGTTAGAGCGATAGATAATGATAAAAAAGAATAATATGCCTGAACTTTTGCATAACCAAATCTCGATAATGTGGGGGTTTGTCATTAAGTGGAGTCTTGTTAGAGGGATAAATAGAGACAAGGCATGCATTAAATAGTATAATAATATTGATAATAGATGTTGGTGCAAGAGGGTTGGAAGCAAGGATGATTGATTAGTCTATTATCCTTGGTTGGAACTTGGAAGGAAAGAGGGTTAGTCATGCAGCAGCTGGGTTAGGCTAAGGACATGACAGGTTAGGATCAAGGAGGGACAGACACACTAGGACTAGGCTATAATTATGAAGACCACTCACTCACTCGATCCACTTTTTACTCCCTGTGTAACCAACCAGCCTGCCACAGGACGGTCACCTTCACCGAATATTTAGGCTCGTATGCAAGGTCATTCCCACGGTAAGGTAAACCACGCGTAGTCTAGCCCACGACCACGGGATATATTCAAGGAGACTACCATGGGCGTAAGTGTATTCATGGAGCCCGCTCACGACAAGCGTACCAACTATTGAAACTTGAACCAGTTATTAACAGTTCTGTTATTAAAATATAACTCGAATGACCCCTAAATAATATACATACCTTAAATTTAGGTTTACAATGGTTTGACAATTATTTTGGATCCCTTTGGGTATTATGTGTGCATTTTTTCCACTAATAAAATTTTCGTTATTTTAATACCTCAATAAGTTTGCCTGGATACCGAAATATATTATTTTGTACGAATGAGGGTAAAAGGCCTGACATTGCATACAACACAGCATCTATCCCGCCGTGGTATAGCCGTGAGAACCATCTTGCATACTGACCTTAGCACCACCACCACAACAGTAACATCAACAACAACAACACTTATTACATGAACGACAACATCAATAACAATATAATGAAAATTTTCATTAATGAATATTCCGTAGTAGCCGAGCGTGTATCTAAAATAAGTAGTAAAATTTAGAGCTATGTTTGTTGTCCAGGCAATTATTAGGTAGAAATATTACTTTTGTTCCTCATTTTATCGTAGAAAAATAATATAATATGAAATAATTAAAAAATAAATAACTAGAATGCTTAGACATACTGTGCTTGTTTAATAAATTATTAGGCAGAGAGATACGAAGGATAAGTGTCCATTAATCCTTGTCTCATCTTAGCTGGCGGTACCGAGCGAAATAATAACATCCTCCCCTCCCACCTTCTCTCCCTCCCTACCTTCTCACCTTCCCACCTACCTTCCTTCCCTTCCTACCTTCCCTCCCTTCTTTTCGTAGGTCGTAAATCATTCTGTAATATAACTATCTTGCCACCTCACAAATCATCGTTATTGCTTATTACCTACTTCGTGCTTGAAATTTTCTCGCTCCAAATAAAGACCTTTGGTTTAGAAAGTAGGACCAAGTAGGCTTTGGAGGCAGGTAGATTAATGATTGCATGCTCTCCTATCTCATCTTTAGTGTTGTAATAAAGATGAAGTAGTGAAGTTGTGATCAGATAAGGTATAGATAGAGTTGTCACACATAGATGGTGTATAGCCTAATGTAAAAGTAACGTGTTGAAATCACTATAGATATATTTGCCATAAAAAGATGAAGTACGGTTGTGTAGTTGTGATAAGGTATAGATAGAGTTGTAGGTATAGATAGAGTTGTCATACATAGATGGTGTATAGCCTAATGTAAAAGTAACGTGTTGAAATTACTATAGATACAATTGCCATATATAATGTATAACCTAATTTACTGTAATCATAACGTGTTGAATAGCAATAGATACATTTGTCCTGGATATTACAAAGCCTAATAAAATTGTAAAGAAAGTTGAAATAGCTATAGGCATAGATACATTTGTTATGGATAGCCTAGTGCAAAGCCTAATCTAATCGTTGGTGTTGGAATAGCTATAGATACATTTGTCATGGTTTGTGTATAGCCTAATCTTATAAATTGTTGTAAGTAGCTGTGATACTGTGTAGATTGAGGTTTCTTGGATAAACTAATCGAATGGTGAAGTATTTAATTGGTGGAAAATAAGAAATATCATCGGGCTAATCTCTTTTCAATTTATTCATAACCCGACACCAACAAAACCTAACCTATCCCTCACACACACACACACAGAGAGAGAGAGAGAGAGAGAGAGAGAGAGAGAGAGAGAGAAGTGTCTATTTTGATAACTTAAAAGTGAACGACCTCAAAAGCCTCCTCTTTGATAATAATGTATATGTAGCCTATCTGGATTGAAGAGACCTCGACTTATGGGGGTAGCCTAGCCTAGTATCCTACTGTATAATATATAGTGTTGGTAAATCTAGAACAAATTATTCCTCCAAACTACTCGAAGCAACAGTCCACCATTGTTTTCGTTAAATCTGGTCCTGTTTTCTGGCATACTTTGGAGGAATCGAGCCGCTGCAATGTAACAAATGTATATACCCCTCCCCTTTATACCCTACGGCTTGGCGCCACCTACTCCTTACCTCCCTCCCTCCCTCCCTTCCTTGGCCTCTCTCACACACTGCCGGGGGAAGGAACCCAGTGAACTTTCCAGATATATCCTATGACCCTTCGCTTCCCAAACACACACACACTCCACTTTTATTTAATATCCTGAGGGCAATTATTCTCTCTTAATCAAATGATTTGAATCAACTGATTTGATTTGGTAATGATGGAATACAAACATACACACACATACACTACTTTTATTTAGTTAGTACACTGAGGGGTAATAATTTTGTCCTAATACAATATTAATCTCTACCAGCTGAAGTGATTTGGTAATGATGAAATAAAAACACACACACACACCACTTTTATTTACTATATACTCGTATATATATATATATATATATATATATATATATATATATATATATATATATATATATATATATATATATATATAAAGATTGTATTATATTGCCGGATAATTGGAAAATAATTATTCTTCCAAACTATTTCAGGAAACAGACATGCACAATACCTCATAATTAAAGTAGGGTCATGTAGCCTATAGGATATTCTGTAGCCTAAAGCCAACACTCCTGATGTTCACTTGTTGACCTCCACTCTCCTTGAAGGTGATGATAACATTCTTAATTAATTAAAGCAAGAAGCCCACACATCTTCTCTCCTATCTTTCCCCTCCCCCTCAACTCCCCTCACTCTAACCTGTCCTGTCTGTCGTCACTCACTCACTTCTTTTATCCATCTTCCTTCCCTTCACTCCC
>JAWZYT010002010.1:70000-195000 GCA_034508575.1 Petrolisthes manimaculis
ACACACACACACACACACACACTTGCCTTAGTCACATATTCTTGTTCTGAGTACACACACACACACACACACACACACACACACACACACACACACACACACACACACACACACACACACACACACAGACAAACTTGCCTTAGTCACATATTCTTATTACACACACACACAAACAAACTTGCCTTAGTCACATATTCTTATTACACACACACACACAAAATTGTCTTAGTCACATATTCTTGTTCTGATTACACACACACACACACACACACCTACTTACTGTATTCTAGATTACCTCTTGTTTTTTCCTAACATTCTTACTTCCCCACATCCTCGTTTCACATTTCCCCGTTCCCCGTCTTATTGTTTTCTACGTCAACAAACTTCCCCTTCAACATTCTTTCACCACTTCCCCTCAATTTTCCCCTCCAGTTCCACTTTTTACGTAAATATCACTTTTACAAAACGTTACTCTCTCTCTCTCTCTCTCTCATTCCTTTATTTTCACACCTACTCTTCTTATTACTCATCATCACACTATCAAACCACTCCCTCATTCATTAATCAAGGAATGGGTGTGAGTGAGTGAGTCAGTAAGTAGGAAGGTAAGGAAGCAGGTGAGGGGAGAACCATTCATACCAGTTTTTACACCCTGACTCACACGCCAGACATTTTAAGACCTCGTCCTCTTTCTCCTCTTTCATTCTCCTTCTATTTCTCATCCTCCTTCTCCTCCTCTTTCTCGACCTCCTCTTCCTCCTTTTCCTATTTCTCCTCCTCCTCTTTCTCTTTCTTCTCCTCTTTCTCCTCTTTCTCCTCCTATTTCTTCTCGTTTTTCTCTTCCTCCTTCCACGTGGTACTCTTTAGCTTCGACCAACCAACCAAGAAATCATACAGCCAAGGCTATTTCTTTCCAATCAGTCAACCAAGAAATCATGCAGGTCAGGGAACCAAACTCACACACTCACCCTTCTTTTAAAACTCTGTACTTTATATTCTTTCCAATCGTGTAGTAAAGGAACCAGACTCACTCACTCTTCGTCTACAACTGTACACTTTATATTCTTTCTAATCAGTCAGACAATCAGTGAATTCATCCTTGCATCTATCCATCCATCCATCAATCCATCCTTCCTTCCTCCCCAGCACCGTCCTGCTGTGGGTATACTGAGGGCAGCGCTGGGTGTCGCTTCCAGGGTAACCGGTGTCGCTGTCCCTTCATCATCGTCCCTACCAGACTGTCCCCCTTCTCAGAGATACACCATCGTCGTCCCTCAAAGCCTGTCGTCCGGCCTCCTAATTACGTGTATGGCCGGCCCCTAGAAGCAGCAGCTTCGTCATCACCTTCGTCAGGCACCTCCTCCCAAGTGGATGATGGGACACGCACCCATCGCCGACGTCATCCAACTTCCGGACTGGCACCCAATTATGTATACGGTCGACCTCCTTCCTCTGACCCCTCTGACCACGACCACAGCAAGAACATGACGAATGACGACGACGACGACGAGGCTCCGGAGTTTAGGAGGACTGTTGTTGGAGACGACCACGACCACCAGCAGAAGGCGCCAAAGAGAGACGACTACGGAAGTGACGACCGGCAGACGACACGAGGGGACGGTGACGGAGAATGGTCCCAGGGAGATGACTAATAAGACGCGTACAGTCGTGGACAAACATAATAATAATAATCCACATTGGGTTGACTCCTGTAAATGTTTGACAGCTTCCTTCAGTACGTTATAATTATTAAGTACCCTTTTCTAATTTACTACAACCAGCTAATGACTCGCTATTCAAAACAATAACATCATATGAGAATGTGAAAATATTAGTCAGCCATTTGTTTATTTGAGTTATCCATATGTGTATTAAAAATTTACGACTGTAACATATTATTCAAGCCAGCCTTAAGGGGAGGGTTTAGTTTGGGTATTTTTTTGGAGATAATGATTCCTCCAAACTATTCCAAGCAACAGAACACCATTATTTTTGTTAATCTGGTCCTGTTTCCTGTCATACTTTAGAGGAATCAAGGCACTCCAATGTATCACCAAAAGTATACTCTCCCCTTAACGTACAGTTGAACAAGTAGAAAGTGCAAATAAAATGAGTGTATATGGCCACATGTAGCATACCACTCAAACTTTTACTCAGTTACATTTCACTTTACATTGCCTCTCGAGTTTTGGTGAATCATAATACCAGGGTTTAATAAAAAAAAAAAAAAAAAAAACTGAAAAATATTGCCTAGAATAATCATTTTTTCTTGCACTTCATACTTGTTCAACTGTACTATTTCATCCGTCAACTGCTGGTCGAACTAAGATTTCATCCGGCGTCCTTCTGCTTCTTCCTGCTTCCTCCTGCTTGTTTATCATGCATACGATTAGAGAGAAAAAAACACCACACCAATTAGCAACCAAACGACCAATAGTCCCGCAACACTATGAATGAAACTGCCTCGGAAAAACTATACTATGCCAATCTATAATTTGTGTTGTTGTTGTTGTCGTCTGAAATATTGGTTCATAAAGTACACTGAAAAATACTCACCTTCATTCATGTGGTGCTGGACTTTTGATCGTGACCTTCAATTCCCAGACAACATCATTATAATATAAGGTATACCAGGTCCCTGTCTCAATTTCAACATGTAGTTTATATCCACGTATTAATACAAAAAATAATAAAGCATTACCCACTGTAGAGGTGTTCCTTATTATTTTTACTGCAAACTGACTTTGAACACGCATTTATTATCAACGCTTATAGTAATGTATTGCAGTTTTGTTATTTATTTTTATTTTATTCCTTTGTTGTGAAAGTGTCAGAGTATTGCTGTTTTTTTGTGATTGTTTTCTTTGATGCCTTCCTTGTCTATGTTGTAAAAATGTCAAGAGTATTGTTGCCCTCCATTACCTACAGTGCTGTCCGTCGGCTTCTTGAGAGATGATAATTATATAGGACTCCGAATCATCAAACAAAACACATTCACTACACAAACATTACAACATTACAACATACATCCAGTGGACAAAGTATAACAAAACGTCTTTGGTGCTTCAGTTCACGACCCTATGAAACTGATCGTACCACCATGTATTCAGTTCAGTTGAGGAGGGACAGCAAAAACACGAAGGAAGGGAAAGAGGGACAGTTGAGGAGAGGAGGAGAGAGGGATAGGCTCGGGTCAGAAGGGGCGCCCAATCCACATCTTTGCCTCCTACTGGTGTGCCACGTTGCGTAAATTTGATATTATTTTTTGTTATGTTATCGTTGTCATGCCAAGCAATATTAGTGTTCTATTATTGGTTATTATTGTGTCTGTTATTGTTATTTCTTACAAGATTAAAAAATACTGTAGTTAATCTATGTTGTTTCTCTACGTGATTTATTTGTATTGCATTGTATCGGTGGTATAGTTGCAGACATATGAAACAGACAAATATCATATGGGACCCTAGAAAAGTTTAGAATACAGGACGAGCCTCTACACACTAAAATATCTCATTAGATTATACCCTATGTATGCTGAACGAGGGGCTTCTTTTATGGTGTGTGTGTGTGTCTGCTTCATATGTCCACAAATTATACTGTGTAATGATTTCAGACACAGTTGCATGGTTCGTCTTTCAGGATGTGATGGTTCGATTCCTGAGTAGCTTAGTGAGTCTTGGATGTTTAAGGGGAGATAATCTTGTTTGTGAATTGAAAGGCTATGATTATACTGATGCCTCCAAACTACACCACAAAACATCCCCTATTTGAACCATTGACTGCGTCTGTTTCCTGGAATAGTTTGGAGGAATCAGAGACCTTCCAATTCACTAACATGTAAAATCCCATTAAATTATTAGTCCAAGTATTGGTATAATTCTGGAGTTGTTGATTCTTCGAAAGTATTCCCAGCAACAGGTCACCGTTAGTTTTATTAATCTGGTCCTGTTTCCTGGCATACTTTGGAGGAATGAAGACCCTCTATAAAGTATCAAAAATGTATTACCCTCTTAAGTAACGTCACTTAGAATCTAGTATAGATTTTAATGTCACTTACAATCTAGTATAGACTTTAATTCACAAGGTTATTAATTGACGTGTTTAGCCTTTGCCTGGTATTAAAATGGTATAATTGTAGTAATTTGTTTACGTGAAAGATACACGTACGGTTCAGTCGCGATCAAAAAGTCAGGTTGACAACAATGACTGGCAGTGGGTAGGAACTTGTTTTTTGTTGTGTTGTTTTGTTGTTGTGATGATTGGCAGTGGGTTGGAAGTTGTTGTTTTGTTGTTGCGTTTTGTTGTGTTGTGATTTATTTTGTTGTGTTGTGTATTGTTGTGTTGTGTTGTGTTGTGATGATTGGCAGTGGGTGGGAAGTTGTGTTGTGTTGTGTTTTTTTGTTGTTGTGTTATGTTTTGTTGTGATAATTGGCAGTGGGTGGGAAGTTGTTGTGTTGTGTTGTTTTTGTTTTGTTGGGTTCCGTTATGAGTTGAGGGACGTCGTAATCTGCTGTGGGAAAATATAGGAGGTAACGAGTCCTTCAAATATTGCCACGAAACACACACACACACCTTTATATATGGGGAAGGAGATTGTTTCGTGGCATAGTCAGAAGGAAACAGAAGCCTCCAATTTTCATACACAATCACGGTTCTTAAGGGACCCTATGATGTATTCAGAAAATTGGAGGTTATTGCCACGAAACTCTACCAGTATTGAAGTATCTTGTTTCGTGGCATGGTCAGGAACACAAACACAAACCACAAACACAACATTCGCAACAAACACAAACCACAACCACAACATTCACAACAAACACAAACCACAACCACAAAATGTACAACCACCACACTACTCTCAACACTGACCACAAAATTCACAAACCCCGAGTCGTAAGTTGAAGCAAGCAAGCAAACACACAAGCACGCACGTTACATCGCTTTAACATAAAAACGGCTTCGTAATAATGACAACTACCAATTTGGCCTCTACTGTATGTGTGTGTGGGAGTGAGGACCAAGTTAATGATTTATGACCAATGTTGATTGTCTCGCTTTTTAGTCAGTCACACGGATGAGAATTTTTGGTGCCTGCAGTACGTGTGTCTGTGTGTGTGTGTGTGTGTGTGTAGAGGTCAAAAGTTCTGTCGCTTCTCTGATGTGAACTTTGGGAATGGTGTTGTGAATGAGACGTGATTATTACTTGTATTACACTGTTTTGTTTTGTTTTTACTCTTTACTGTCACAAAACAATCACTTCATTCACGACAACAAATTATTTATCACAGTTCACCATGATTACCGTCAAGGCTTCACTTCAAATGTGAACTTTAAACCACGGCTGTAGTAAATAAATCAGTAGCTCCCAATCTCCCACCTAAAAATATATATAGGCCTATATATAAATAAATAAATAAATAAATGAATTAATATAAACTTCAGACAGCAACTGTACTAAATGTAACCTTTATACTGCTCCCCCGCAAAAAAAAATAATAATAATAATAAATAAAATATATAGGCCTATACTGGTACGAGAAATTGCATTCAGATAACACACGAGTCGATCATCATGTTTACAGTACAATTTGTTGAAGTAATATATCTCCATCATACTTGTGGTGAATTGATATAGATGGTATGTGAGGAGTATGTTATAGTTGGTTATATCGTCATTCACACGTTCATGATATACTAAAAGGAATATATTGTCTGTGTGTGTGTGTGTGTGGCTATGGTTGATTGGTTGGTTGGTTCATGAATGCTGGGAGGAAGTGCTTTATTTTTATATTTTTTTATTATTGATTTATTGTGTGTGCGTTTGTATGTTGTTTGTGTGTGTGTAATTTAATTATTGATAGATAGAGAACGAAAGAAAAACGCCTGAGACCTGGAAGACACTGTAGGTGAAGGGGATAATTCTATATAGAAGTGAGACAATAAACACCAAGGAAATACATATATAAGGAACAACAACACGGACACATCAAAGAAAGGAAAGGAAAGGAATGAAATGAACCTAGTAGAGAGAGAGAGAGAGAGAGAGAGAGAGAGAGAGAGAGAGAGAGAGAGAAGGATATTGCTAAACCTAAAAGACAGAGAAAAGGAAATAGCAAAACCTAGAAGAGAGAAAGAGAGAGAGAAAAAGATAAAATGAAAAGTGCAAAACCCAGAGAGGACAGACAGACAGGACACAGTAATATCTCTCTCTCTCTCTCTCTCTCTCTCTCTCTCTCTCTCTCTCTCTCTCTCTCTCACACACACACCGCTATAAGACACCCCGTAAGGACAAACTGTACTATACATTATTATTATAGGGTTGTAATAATAATCACTATAGTAGATGTTACCATGGGAGAACCAACAACAACAACGACAACAATAACAAAGAGTGGTACTTAATTTTCTTCCTTTTCCCACCACCAGATGGCTCACGGGGCGTCACTCACTCACGGCTCACGTAACGGGAACAACAAAAATAACAACACCAAAAACAACAACATCAACAACAACAACAACATGACAGACTCGGGAACTACATTGTATTTTCTTCTCATTGGTGGTGAGTGTTATTGTTTTTGTTGTTATTGTTTTATTCTATTTTCGTAATATCACCAAGTTCTTGTTATTGTTATTATTATTAATCAGTTTTCGTAACATCGCTAAGTTGTTGTTGTTGTTATTGTTATTATTATTATTATTATTATTATTAATATTCAGTTTTTCGTGACATCGTCAAATAATTATTTTTATTATTATTTCGAAGTTTCTGCATTGTATATATTTTTTTTAGCAACACCCACAAACCCCATCAGATCATACAAATACATCATATCACACAATACATAATATTATCATCAATGTCATCAATAGCAATTCATCTTGTGTAGAAAAAAATAATGTTATTAAATGATACACCTTTTTATTCCATGGGTGATGTCCTTATATGTATTATTATTTTTATAGAGGAAAATATAATACAGTACTGAGGTCAGACTACGTGAGGGACCCTGTGATGTAGTCAGAATATTGGAGGTAAACGAGTCCTTCAAATATTGCCACGAAACACCACCTATAGCCTAATATGGAAGGAGCTTGTTTCGTGGTATAGTCAGGAGGAATCAGAAGTCTCCAATTTATTATTATTATTATCCTATACACACGATCACAGGGTCCTTATTAATTACAAAGTTTATTCATGTTTACACTACACTAAAAAACATTCATTCTCACTTTGGTAAATGCTAAATGGTAAAAAATAATAATAATAATAATAATAATGTATATGTTTGTAACCCCTTATGTGTGTGTGTGTGTGTTCCTTCACCACTCCCTGTTTACGTTCATTTATACAACATTTAATTCACTCACAAGAAAAATAATCCATTACTCTCGATTCAAACTTTTCTTCTCACTCGTGTTCTTTCCTTGGATGTGCCAGTAAAAGGGGAGATTATTCTTTTATTTATTGGTGAATTGGAAGTAAGGTCTGTTGTGATTCCTCCAAACTTTGCCACGAAACTGACGAATGATCTCCTATTTGTATTCAACCATTGAGTGAGTCTTGTTTTCTTGCATAGTCAGGAGAAATCACAAGCCTCCAGTTGTCGCACAAGAACACGAACATAACTAGATAGGAAGGGTACTACTGATTCCTCCAAACTATATGCCACGAAACAAATCCCACCTTAGTTAGTTAATTAAGGGGGTGCGGTAATAGGGGGACAGGCTTGGAGGGTAGAAAGCCTGTCCCCTACTCTCGCACCCCCCAAACCCCTCCAAGCCTGTCCCCCTACTCTAGCACCCCACACACCCCTCCAAGCCTGTCCCCCTACTCTAGCAACCCCCAAACCCCTCCAAGCCTGTCCCCCTACTCTAGCACCCCACAAACACCTCCAAGTCTGTCCCCCTACTCTAGCACCCCACAAACCCCTCCAAGTCTGTCCCTCTACTCTAGCACCCCCAACCCACCCCCTAGTTCCGCACCCCCTTTAAGTATCATTTGAGGTGGTTTCTGTCCCCCTGGCTGGTGGCATAGTTTGGAGGTGTCAGTAACCATCCAATTTATCCCTTGTTAACTACTTCAACATGGCTCACCGATCATAATTTTGAACTGGGAAGCAGATGTTGAACCAAAAACCGTGTCAAATTTGGGTCAAGAAGAAAGAGAACATGTAACTGTGAACCATATGGACGAGGGATTAAGGGTGGATATAATAGCACATTGTTTTGGTGTGGTAAAGCTGCATGGAGTAAATGATTCCTCCAAACTATTCCAAGTAACAGGCTACCATTATTTTTGTTAACATGGTTCTGTTTCCTGCATGGCATACATTGGAGGAATCAAAAGTATACTCTCCCCTTAAATGTTGAGTAAACCCATATTTGAGATTCACTGGCATCAATAATACATCTTATCTTTCCTATTAAATTTAGGGTAAACCAATATTTGAGAAAATCCATATTTGAGATTTACTAGCATCATTAATCACTATAAAATCTCTCTTCACATCACATCACCACCAACACCATCACCATCATCATTCATTCAGTCACTATTATCAGTCTCTAGTCTATGTTGTACTGTACTTTTGATAATATATATATATTAAGTTTGTGCGAGGAATGTAATAATATTGTTGTCTCAGGAAATGTCACTACTAAATCAATCAATAATTCACTGACAAACACCGCCACACAATACACGCAAAAATATAGATACACATTATCATCAATTTTCCAGTAACGATCATTGGAATGTCAAATATTGTTATTATTTATGCACTGCACTTGATATGTCTTTGTTATCCAGCGCACTTTAAAATTAATTAAAGGCTTTGATTGCACTTGGAAAAATATATGAAAGTTAGTTACCATTTAGGCTCGTCACATTCTGCAAATATTTTTTTTAGGCTTGCACTTATAAGAATAAAAGATTAGTAAGATAAAAGATTAGTGAGTTAGTTAGGTTGGCCCATAAAAGATTAGTGAGTTCGTTAAGTTGGTCCATAAAACGTTTCCATCAAGTGTCCTCCGTTTATCCGACTATTGCCCGAGTAGGAAGTCTGCTGATGAGGGTGAGAGCGGCGCGTAAAGTCATGCGCGCCATCTATTGAGAACTGATGGTCAACCGATGATTTTGGCGGGAAATAGGATGAGTGCGGGGAATCGGATCTCCTGTTGGTCACTATTTGCGGATCCCACTTGGTACTCCAGTCCAGGTTCCAGTCAGGGGAGTTCCAGGAGTTCTTAAAGTTCTTGTACCACTCCTCGTTCTCGTCACGGTCGTTATATTTCCAGTTTTTGTCGTTGTTGTTGTCGTTGAAAGAGGTCGTCGTACTTGGGTTGTTAGGCTGGTTGTTGTTGTTGTGGTGGTGGTAGTTGTTGATGTCGTAAATGTCGTGGTTGTTGTTGTTGTTGTTGGTATTGTAAGTTGGAGAGTGATTTTCGTACGTATGACCGTTATTATCGTTATGACCGTTATTACCGTTGGAAGAAGGGGCGCGATTTTCGTAATTTTGACCGTTGTCGTAGTTATTATTATTATTATTATTATTATTATTATTATTATAAGTGTGGTCGTAGTCACTATACATATGGTCGTCGTTGTTGTCGTATTGATAGTAGTTATTCACGTCGTATTCATTGATGGAGGTGGTGGGTGGTGGTGTGTTGGTGGTGGTGAAGCTGGAGGTTGAAGGTTGGTGGTAGTCGTTGATAGGACGCCAGGGCTGGTGGAGGAAGGAAGGGGGAAATATATTACAACATATAATGAGGAACTGTGGTATGGTGTACATAACACACACACACACACATGTATAGTGTGTGTGTGTGTGTGTGAATCAACCTTCACTATAATATCTATCCAAGTAATGTATATCTTTGATATTTACGGTATCTATTATCTCTCAATATCTTTTATCATTGACTGAAAGACATATATTGATGTCTAAGAATATCTCTATCAACCAATCAATCAATCAATCAATCTATCAATCTCTGTATATTGAATAACACTTTACCACTGTTGGTGATGTTGTGGAAGTAGACGATGGTAATGATGGTCTTGTAGTGGTCTGGGGGAAGCGAGGTGGGAGACGATAACGAGGTGTAGTAGTAGTAGTAGTAGTAGGGGTAGTAGTAGTAGTAGTAGTAGGTCTTTTAGTGGTGGTGGTGGTGGTGGGTGGTGTGGTGGTCTGAGGCGGCTTCGTGGTCTGGAACTCTGGTGGAGGTGGTCTGGAATCTGGGGTCTGGAAACGGGGTGGTATTCTGTAGCGTGGTGTGACGGGTGATAATGGAGGTCTGCGAGTGGTCTGGAAATCTGGAAATTGTTGTGGTCTCTCGGTGGTCTGATAGTCTGGAAAACGTGGACTGATCGTGGTTTGATAATCTGGAAAACGTGGTCTGTCGATGGTCTGATAGTCTGGATATTGTTGTGGTCTGGGTGTACTTGGTCTTGGCGTGGTCTGAAAACGTGGTGGGATACGATAGCGAGGTCCCACTGTGGTCTCTGGTCGTGGTCTTAGTGTGGTCGTGGTCGTGGTGGTCTGGAAGCGAGGTGGGTAGCGATAACGTGTTGGTGGTGGTGTAGTGGCGGGGATGGTATAGGGTCTTGGTGGTGGTGGGTACGTGGGTGGTGGTGGTGGTGTTGTTATTGGTGGGTTAGGTGTAGGTGGGTTGTAGGGGAATTCCGGGTAGCGAGGACGTGGTGTAAAGGGGTACAGTGGTTCAGCTTCGTTTCTAAGTGGGTGACGAGGTGGTGGTTTGGGTGCTTTAGGTGTAGGTGGGTAGCGAGATTTGGGTGTATTTGGTGGTGGTGGTGGGTAGCGAGATTTAGGTGGTGGTGGTGGTGGTGGTGGGTGGCGTGGTTTGGATGCAGGTGGGTAGCGGCTTGGTTTGGTTGCAGGTGGGTGGCGTTGCTTGGTTGTAGGTGGGTTGCGAGATTTAGAAATAGGTGGGTAGCGAGATTTAGGTGGTGGGTTGAAAGGTTTAGGTGGTGGTGGTGGTGGGTAACGAGGTCTGTGTTTACTTCGTGGAGGATTAGGGTGACGTGGTTTAGACATGGGTGGTGAGGAACGGTAAGGTGGAGAAGGAGGAGGTGGTGGCCCATCTTTCTGAAGTGGGACAGTGGGTGTGGTGGCTTCCCCTGACGTCTCAAAGTAGTGTAAAGTTGGGTCCCCATCTCGTTCTAATAAATGTGGGGGTACAGTGTCATAATAAGGGGGTCCCGCCATGTTATACACACTGAAGGGGTCGGGGGTAACGGCATGGGTGATGGTTTGTGGGCGTGAGGTGGTGTAGAAGATAGAGGAAGGGTGGTGTTGTGGGCGTGGGGTCGTGTAGAAGATCGAGGAAGGGTGATGTTGGTGTGAGGAAGGGTTGTGTTGTGGGCGTGAGGAAGGGTGGTGAGTCCTGCCAGCTTTGGGGGGCTTTTGTGGGCGTAGTGAGTGTTGTAGTATGGAGAAGGGTGAGGGGGGCTCCCGTGGGCGTGGTGATGGTGGGTGTCGTGGGCGGTAAGCTGGTCGTTCTGAGGGTGGACGTGGGCGTGGGACGACTCGGGCCTGTAACGAGACACACAACGTAAATATTGGACAGTCAAAGCGGATATTTGTAGTCATCAAAACGAATGATTTATGTGACAGTGATTTACCAACATTCCAATAAGTCTAAATTGATTAATAAATAATATTATATAGTTTTGAATAATAATTTAACTATAAACCATTAAATGAAAAATGTAAAGTAACATAATTAAACCATTATCCCATCTCCTCCCTTTCTCGTCTTTTTTATTTCTCCTGCCTCCTCCTCCTTCCTTATTTCTCCTGCCTCCTCCTCCTCCTTCCTTATTTCCCCCTGCATGCCTCCTCCTCCTTCCTTATTTCCCCCCCTGCATGCCTCCATCCCCTACAACACCCCTTTCCCCCTGCCCAGCACTGTACCTTAGACGAGCCTGGCCTTCCCCTGCCCCTCTGTCGCTGGCCAGGTATCAACGCCGTTCGCACCCTGTCAACAAATAGAATATAAACAATGACATCTGTCGTTCAAGCTTCAGTGTCGAACAGTCAGCCGAGGGAGAAGGGTCTTATGTCACTCCTTATTCTGTCTCAAGTTTATAGAGCAAGTATGTTGTACGTGAGTTATATTTATTTTAAAATTGATTTATTACCCTCGCATATGGAGTCTATATAAGTTTACGTCTTTAGAGAGAGAGAGAGAGAGAGAGAGAGAGAGAGAGAGAGAGAGAGAGAGAGAGAGAGAGAGAGTAAAACACTAGAGGTAAAGAAACATACCGACAGTCATCCCTAACCTTAAAGAGAGAGAGAGAGAGAGAGAGAGAGAGAGAGAGAGAGAGAGAGAGAGAGAGAGAGAAGAGAGAGAGAGAGAGAGAGAGAGAGAGAACATACCGACAGTCATCCCTAACCTCATAAACAACACAGTAATGGTGATGCACTTCACCTGGTCAGCTGTGAGAGAGGGAGGCCAAACATAGTCCACGATTCCCTGGCCGTCATGGTGTGAATTGTGCGTCTGTTGGTCCCCGTCGTCTCTTTACGTCGTTGTCCCCCTCCCTCTCCACCTTCTCCTTCTACATCACCCACCCAACCCCTTTCGTCTTCCAGTCTTGTGTCTTCATTTGCTGTGCTAGATGACCCTCTTATTAGGCTATCATTACTACTACTACTACTACCACTACTACCACTACCACTACTTCTACTAATTCCACTACGACTACTACTTCTACTAATACCACTACTGCTACTACTTCTACTACTAATACCACTACTACTGCTACTACTACTGGTACCCCTCCTTCTGTACCCCTCACTGCCTCCTACTTCATACCTATACCCCTGCCCTCCTGATAAACCCATTACCCCCCTTCCTCCTCCTCCTTCCCCATCTCCAGTTCCATCCCACCACTCCCCAGACACACTCTCCAGTTTTCTGTGTTCTAGGGGAGGGTACAACTCGCCCACATCTTCCTGCCAAAAGTCCAGCTTAGGTGATGACTGCTGGATGTAGGATGACGATGATGACGAGTGTTTTGGTTGATATGGACGATTGGAAGACGACGAAGGGGCTGTTTTGGGTTGATATGGACGATGTGATAATGACGAATGGCCTGTTTTGGGTTGATATGGACGATAGGGTAATGGCGAAGGGGCTGTCTTAGGTTGGTGTTTCTGTGAGGACGATGATGACGACGAACTGAACCTGGGTACTATAACCTCGGGGCGGGGCGGGGAGTCAACACGTTCCTTGGCCTCACTCTTTCGGGGCCAAAAATCAAAATGGTCGTGGCGGGCGGCTGGTGAAGGAGGTCGAGGAGGAAGAGGAGGAGGGGGTCGAGGTGTATTCGGCGGGTCCCCTTCGTCCAAACGTCTCCTCCACCAGGGCAGCGGCCAACCACGAAAACTTTCAGGTTGGGGCAGATCCTCAAGGTCTTGGGTCACGTGGTCAGGTGTTGCGGGGTCACAGGGAAGTTGTTTAGTATCCTGGGCCAGAGTCAGGGCAGAGAAGGTCACCAACAGGACACCAACAATACCGTACAGTGGGACGACAATGACCTGTAGGAAAAACTTGAGGTAAATAAAAGAAGCAGGAACATATTCGCCAAGTTAAAAAAAGAATAATTATAATACCGTAGTTTGTTATGTGTGGAAGGAAACATGTAGTGGGGACAATTATTATAATCATGCACATTATATAGAGTGACTCATGTACACGTTTGACAGCTTCCCTCTGTTCATTTGCTGAGACACTTTCTAATGGATGGTTTAGGGGAATAGTACAGTTTTGGTAAATCTGTGGCAAATGATCCCTCCAAACTATTCCAAGCATCAGAACACCATTATTCGTGTTCGTCTGATCTTGTTTCCTGGCATAGATACTAACTTTGGAGGAATCAAGGAATTTTAAGATACCAAAAGTATATTAGTCCCTTAAGTACCTTCATATGATTAACTAAAAACAGCTACTCTTCATTCAAAATAATAACATCATAAGAGAAAGTGGTCACATTACGTTGTCAACAATTTGTTTTTTGAGTTGATGTTTGTTGAGACTTATGTCCACGACTGTACATGACCCATTTCCCCGGGTAAACAGGAAGCTCCCAGGTTAAGTCATGGGAGAGGTCACACCCTTTGGTCACACCATGGGAACATATTCTCACACACACACGGGGATAAATTTCACAGTCAAACTTTCCTTCAGCATTTCTCGGGGATTACATTGAGAACTAATTTGTATTTTGATGCTTGAAAATAAATTAGATTAGTGCTGTATGCTTGACAAATTATACCTGATTATATTTTTATGCTTGAATAAAATATTTACTTGTTGATTATACTGTATAAAATGTAGTACCGGTATGTATGCTTGAATATAATATACTCAGTTGTTACTATGTATACGTAAACATATACATAATTGCATCCATTTCTTATATGGCATTATTTTATACTGAACATTATACTGGTTAACTTATGCTCATTCATACTCAATGTGTCTATCTCTTCTTGTCCCATTGTTTTAGAGAGAGAGAGAGAGAGAGAGAGAGAGAGAGAGAGAGAGAATAAATAAAAACACTGCTATAACTCACGTGCATAGGGAGGGGCTGTATGTGTGTGTGTGTGTGTGTGTGTGTGTGTGTGTGTGTGTGTGTGTGTGTCAGACTGGCAGATGGTAAGCACAGAATAGTTTTGTGTGTGTATGTGTGTGTACAGATCTTGACCCCTATATTTATCTTCACTATAGGAGCTGTGAAGTCCATATCCTCATTCACCCCCCACCCCTCCCCTTCCCATATTCCCCCCTACACCCTCCCTCCACTCCAGTCTACCTCTCTTATCCCTTTCTCCCTACCACCCCACCCTCTGCCTACCACTCTCCCCTCCCTTAACCCCCCACTCCCAGCCCCCATCCACTCCCCCCCGCCCCCCTCTTGTTGTCTCTTGTTCAGTAACGGGACTAACGGAGGTTCTGATCAGCGGTAACAATTGGCAAGCTTCTGTAAGGCGGACCATGAGTGGATGAATAGATGAGTGGATAGATGAGAGGATAGATGGATAGATGAGTGGATGGAGGGATGAGTGGATGGAGGGAGGGATAGATAAATGGGTGGATGGATAGGTGGATGAGTGGATGGATGGCAGAGTTGAAACGTTAAAATGAAGTGGTAAAAGTGAATCGAAACGTTTAAACGAGACGGTAAAAGTGAATCGAAACATTTAAACGAGACGGTAATAGTGAGTTGAGACGTTTAAACGAGACGGTAATAGTGAGTTGAGACGTTTAAATTCGGTGGTTGTGTGAACTGAGGCGGTAAAAGTGACTTAGGTGTTTGTGAGGTTAGTAAGAAATAGGTAATTAAAGTGAGGAGAGGAGAGGAGAGGAGAGGAGAGGTGGTTACAATGATGTGGTTAAAGTAAACAATTAAGGAAAGTGTCCAAGCATGTAAGTTATGAGTTAACAAGCATGTAGTTATGAGTTAGCAAGCATGTAGTTATGAGTTAGCAAGCAGTCATTCCTTTAATTGCTTTCTTACACACACACACACACACACTCACACACACAGAGTGATTTTATTAAGCTTTTTTAAACACACAGTCAATCCATTAAGCTTTATTACACACCCACACCCATTAAGCTTTACACACACACACACACACACACACCTACAGCCATTCTATTAAGCTTTATTTTAAACACACACACACACACAGCCATTCCATTAAGCTTTATTACACACCCACACCCATTAAGCTTTACACACACACACACACACCTACAGCCATTCTATTAAGCTTTATTTTAAACACACACACACAGCCATTCCATTAAGCTTTAACACACACACACAGTGACTCGGCACAATTCCATAAAAGGTATTCCACCTCGTGTGTTTTAATATTTTTGTGAGGGTCATTCATCCTTTTATGTAAATATGAACATTTTTTTTTTAACGGTGCAACAACTGTCCACTCGAAATAATTATGAGAAAGAGAGAGAGAGAGTGTATATACAGTATGAGAGAGAGAGAGAAATTGTGAGTGTGTATATATAATTGTGTGTGTAAGAGAGAGATTGTCTGTCTGTGTGTGTGTGTGTAGCATCAGGTAACATTAACATAACCCGATATCATTAATTATTGTTACTGTGTGTAGTGGTCGGAAAATTACATACATACTGTACATACAACCCTGAGAAAAAATAAATAAATTATGCCAAATAACATAATCATATATTCAAAAACATGCACAATGACGGTTGCCAACGGACGCTAACGGTCGTGAGGTTCAAACGTGAAAAAGTACCGTGAGAACGAAGGAACCAACCCACATCTGTTGTTGAGGAAATAACGAATATTTACACCCTGACTACAACACCATGAAGGGCACACACACACACACACATACTGATACACACACACACACATACATACATACATACATACTGATACACACACATACATACTGATACACACACACACATTTTATCAACTAACCTAGAGGTCGGGAGATTGAATCCTCTCAGGTGAGGGCCTAAGAATATTTACTCTTCCGATTTGAGTTTGAGGCATTAACTATAAAGCCACCGAACGTCATAAAACAAACACCCTCACTGGTACCATAACAACTGTTGTATTTGGGAATTACCCTCACTTCCCTCCCTCTGTGGCTGGATACCAGTTCGAAAGTCGTGACATGTGTGTGTGTGTGTGAGAGAGAGAGAGAGAGAGAGAGAGTAGCAGTTGACCTGGGCCACGGTAACGGGTTTCATGAAGCCTATGTCCAGTGTTGGAATATTAATTAAAAAGAAAAAAAATTCAACCACCCACACACCCACTAAAAGAGTCCATCCACCTCGTCTCGCTTCCGCCCCTATGGATAATTTTGTAAACAAGATGCGCGACTGGTGGAAAAAATTAATGACCATGGTTAGGAATGAAGGGTAAAGATGATGATGATGGGTAGTAGGTGATGATTGTGGGTAGGTGGTGACATCTGTGTGGTGTTACTGATGGGAGGGAAGGGATGGAGGGATATAGGGTGAGTGTAGAGAACATGCATATTATTATTATTATTTATATACATATGTTTTTGGGGTGAAAAGGAGGAAGTGAGAGACGGGAATGAGAGATGGGAATAGATAATGTAAATGGAGAGAGAGAGAGAGAGAGAGAGAGAGAGAGAGGTGTAATTGTAGGGGAAGTAGACTAATGGTGTGTGTGTGTGTGTGTTAGGTGGTTCACGGTGTACTATAGCGGAACCTTGTTGATCAAAGCATGTCTATAGTCCATTCATCTCTCTCTCTCTCTCTCTCTCTCTCTCTCTCTCTCTCTCTCTCTCTCCGGTAAATCTTTCTCAAGTGATAAATGTACTGTACAACTTGCAACTTTCCTTCACTTTCGACTTTCAATGGGGGGGGGTGATTGCTGGAGAAGGAGGAGAAAGAGAAGGGGGAAGAAGAGAAGAATAAGAAGGAGGACGAGGAGAAAGAGTATGGGGAAGAGGAGGAGGAGGAGGAAGAGAAGAATAAGAAGGAAAAGGAGGAGGCGGGGAATAGGAGGAGGATGAAGAGTAGAGGGAAGAGAAAAAGAAGGGGTAGGAGTAGGAAAAAAAGGAAATAAAAGTAGGGGGAGGAGGAGGAGGAAGAGAATAAGGGAGAATAGGATGAGGAGGAAGAGGAGGAGTAAAAATAGTGGGAAGAGTAGAAAGTAAACGAAGAAGAGGAAGAGGGAGAGTAAACTAGAGTGAAAAGAGAAGGAGGAGGGGGAGGAGGAGGAGGAGGAGGAGGAGGAAAGATAGGGGGAAGAGGAAGAGGGAGAGTAGACTAGAGTGAAAAGAGGAGAAGGAGGAGGAAAAGGAAAAAATGAAAGCAAGCCATAGACAGACAGACCACTCAGTGTGAATGACTAAGGAAAAATAAAAATAAATGCTGTGAATGATCTACTACTTTACTATACTCTCTCTCTCTCTCTCTCTCTCTCTCTCTCTCTCTCTCTCTCTCTCTCTCTCCCCATTTCACTCCATTTATCTCTTTCTCCCCCTCCACAATCTTCTTACACCAACTTAAATGTATGTATCTCTCTTTCTCTCTCTCTCTCTCTCTCTCTCTCTCTCTCTCTCTCTCTCTCTCTCTCTCTCTCTCTCTCTCTCTCCATATATACTTTCTGAACATACAGTACGGTATTGTCACTGTATACTCCAATTTCTTTTTTAACATGACAAAAACATACAGACTCTCTCCTTTGATTTATTGACTTTTCTATGCAGTATAATATATATTGCAAATTCAAGACAAAAATACTGCAAAAATTGACACAGCTAAGTTTGTGTTTTTTTGTTTACATTTCTTTCTTTTTATTTATTTATTTTTGTTTGTTTGTTTGTTTGTTTGTTTGTTATTTCACCTTGCGAAATATACCTAATCCACCAAACTATTCCAAGCAACAGAACACCATTATTTTTGCTCTTCTGGTTCTGTTTCCTGACAAAGAGACAGACAGACAGACAAGCAGACAGGCAAGAAGACAAACAAGAAGACAGACAGACAAGTAGCCAGACAGACAGACAGACAACGCCTCGTCACCCTCAAATCACCGTATCGTAAGTATGTAAGTATGTAGGTAGGTGTAGTTATGAGGGAAAGTGAGTGTTGGTCAAATGAGGCATGAACCTATACCGTATTATTACCACCACCACCAGTCCACCACCATTATTATTATTAACATCAACATTACCATCACTTCTACCATTATTATCATCACCAACCACCATTATTATCATCACCAACCACCATCACCACCATCTCTACTATCGTCATCACTATCATCACCACCACCACCACCACTATCATAACCACCAATATTATCATCATCACCATCACTACCACCAACACCATCACCACCTCTATCACCACCACCATCACCACCATTATTATCACCACCATCGAACCCCATCTCACTCCCCAACCATAACCACAAACAATAACTCTACCTTGAAAAAAAAAAAAAAAAAAAAAAAAAATAATAATAATAATAATAATAATAATAATAATGATAATAATCTCTCTCCCCAAAACAGTAATCAAGAGAAAGGTTTTAGAAATTGTACAGACTCTCATTTGATCACCATCGCGAAACGTGTAGCCTACTGTACAATAAGCTACATTTTTTTTTTTTTCTGTTGTCATTCTTTCGTTCTTTTGGTCTATTGTCACTTTTTTTATTTCTCTTTGTTCGAAATAGTATTGTAATGATATTGATATTGGATTGTCTCCGTCAGATCAGTTTGAATGATTATTATTATTGTTATTGTTATTATTATTACCGGGTAGTAGTTGTTGTAGTAGTATTGGAAGTAGTAGTAATAGTAGTAGTAGTAGTAGTAGCTATAACAGTCGTAATTGTAGTAGTAATAGTAGTAGCAGTAGGAATAGTAACAATAGTATTAGTAGTCATATTTATTATTATTATTATTATTATTACCTGCATGTTGATGTTGATATTGATGGTGTTGACAGGACAGGTGAGGTCTTGGTGGTGTGGTCAGGGTGGTATGTATTGTACTCGTATAGCACATAATAACTCACACCTCACTCATATTAATTAACTCACATAACACACATATTAGTTAACTCACATAACACACATATTAATTACCTCAGGTCATTTTCATATTCCCATAACACAGGTCATATTGTTATCAGCAGACTCGTATATATTCACAGGTCACACACATCATATTCTTATAACACCTACAGGTCAAAATTATATTCGTATCACAGGTGCTGTAGTCACTTATAACACAGGTACCCTATATTCAATAAAAACAGGTCATGTATGTAGTCATAAAACAGGTAATATCGTATTAATAAAACAGGTCATACCGTATTTTATAACTCAGGTCATATCGTATTTACTAAACACAGGTCATATCACACTCATAAAACAGGTCGTAAAACAAGTAAGATACTACTGTTGCTTGACCCTGACCTGACCTGACCTCTGTTTCCTTAATTACACACATAGTGACGTATGGTGTTTACATTCAATGTTTTCATTTCGTGCGGCGTACGTTTTTTATTTATTTATTTATTATTTTTTTTAACAACGTCATCACTTTATGTGTTTGTAACTTTACATCCTCAAGAAAGACTGACTGACTGACTGACTTCAAATACACAAACACACACACACACATACAGGAATAATGGTAGTGTAATAATGGTAGCAATAACACACACACACACATTCACAAAAGCGCGGGCGTAACCATTGAAAATCTTAGTATATCTTGATATAAACTATAAACTAGGAAGCAAGAAGCGATGATACAATAAACACACAGATATAAATAAATAATAGTAGTGTAAGCGACCAAACACACTATGCGCGCGTGACCAGTTGGCGCGCTTCAGTAACGGTTCCTGCATTAGGCTATTTTTTTTTCCACTTCGAGTTAAAAAAGAAGAAACATAAACCACAAACTATTCGTCCATGTTCTTATTTCGGGTTAAATAAAATAAACAATATACATTACGAAGCTGGTGTATGCTGGTCTTTGTATGTGCGGTATGTATCCGTAAATGTATGAAAAAATAATATAAATAACTATCTTTTAATTCAATTTTACCTCTTACGGTACCCTGTGATGTAGTCAGAAAATTGGAGATAAATGAGTCCTTCAAATATTGCCACGAAACAACACCTATATGGAAGGAGCTTGTTTCGTGGCATTGTCAGGAGGAATCAGAAGCCTTCAATTACCATACACACACACACCGGGTTCTTAATTAAATTTCGTAATATTATGAATTAATATCACGGTCATTATACCTCACTGTAACACCTTTGAATGAAAACGCCCTAAAAAATGATGTAAACTTATAGCTGTGTTGGTGTCTGTGTCACTGGTCCATAAGAAACACTCAAATGATTCGTTCACTTTTATTCACTCGATGTTGCCAAGATTTTTTTTTTTATCATCATCACTGTACAAACATAAGGGAAGATTCATTTGTTTGGTGATTTGGAAGGTGTCCGCCGATGTCTCCAAACTATTAAACGAAACATATCTCCTATTATTAGTACTATGGATGGCGTCTGTTTCCTGGCATACTTTAATTAGAGGAATCAGTAGATCTCTAATTTATTCACCAAGAGAATATCCGCTTTTATAGAAGAGAAGGTGGGTGAATAGATATTTTAATTCCTGGCAACTGTACACCACATTTTCACTCTGTTGTAATAATCCTTTTCATATACCGGTAGTGTTTATAACTTTATACAGTATATATTATAATTCTTGGACCGCAGTGTAGCTTGGGTGTTACTGTAGACTCGTAGAAGGACACACACACACACACACACCAACACATTGATTGAGGAATTTGAGGCTAGGCTTGGGTGCTCGCTCAGGCCTTGTCTGTGTGTATGTTTGTGTGTGTGTGTGTGTGTGTCTGTGTGTGTGGGTGTACCTTTATGCTTCCCCCCGCCCGCTTTGTCTGCAACACGGAGCGGTACTGAACAGAATATAGCAACTGACGAAGAAAGGGTTGAAGAGACGGGTGGGTCGGGGGTGGGGTGATGTGGAGGGGTTAGTGGGTTGGAGGGGACGGAAGTGGTGGGGAAGGAGTAGTGAAGAGTGAAGAAGGGGGGGGGGGGGGTGCTGGTGTGGAAGGAAAGGTGGAGGGGACAGGATTAGTAGGGAGGGAGGATGGGATGGGATTGGTGTATGTATGGGGAGGGACGGAGGGGTATAGAGTGGATGATGGTGTAATTTTCGAACTGCATACAGACTCACCGGGTGCTCTACCCCTTCCCCTTCCCCCAATTCTTAGCCATATAATATTGGTAAACTTTTTATTATGGAACATTTTTTAGGGGTGGCTAATTAGAAGCCTGCAATTTGTCCAAGAGAAACATATTTTCCCCAATACAAATCGAGCTTCGGAACAATAATTATATGAAGCACCTGGTCCCCTGCTTCCGTCAGTTCAGTGTCGCTGCCGCGCTGCGTGCCGGCGTCACTCAGTTACCTTCTGGCATACAAGTGGAGAGGGTCACGTTACTAAGTTCTGTCCAGTATTCTATGTCCCACGGTCCCACCTACCTATCACCTTCACCCTCGTCCTATACAGGGTCTTCGTGGTCTTTCATCCTCTTCAAAATCCATAGGTATTTGTTTTCTGTGTATTTTATGTGTTGTGAAGCCATCTAACACATTATGAATAATAATAGGTGATCCTCTGTCTCGTGCAGTGTGATATATATTACTGTACTATAATATACAAAAAGTGTTCCCTCTGGCAGAAATAATACAACTGAATTCTTTGTGGTTTGAACTACAAAACACAGTTCACCATTTGTCCTCCGGCAGTTGTTTAGTCGTTAGAAGCACAGGTTATATTTTGTCTGGCTGAGGGAACGAACTTTTGTACACAATAGTACTTTGCCTTTCTCGTCTGGACATAATATTATGTATTAATGTGGTCTTATACTTACAGGTGTGGCAGCAGTAAGGAGAACAGTAACCTACTTATCAGATATATGAGTGGCCTCGACTTACCCCACCACCTACTACAGTACAGTATTTCCTCAGGTAAGTTTTATGTTCATTTTGTTGTCGGTATGTGAATATAATGTATATTGCAGTTTATTCATGTACAGTCACAATACACAGTTTATACTACGCCCTGGCTAATGAAAGATGAGAAATATATATTATATATACCTCTCTAGCACTCAACAAACCATTGGACGAGACGGTGAATAGGTTGTTAGTCTCCGGGTTTGAGATTGCCAGCAGTAATGAGTCTCGACATGTATATTCACCATGTTAGGCATATTTACATCCATATAAATGCTACTTTATATCCAAGATCAAAGGCATATAATTATGAAGGAAACTGAATTGTCATTATACCTTAATGAAACAGGTTTGTATTAACTGTGTAATAATTTATTAGGCTATATCTGACATAACAAAATTTAAAAGGACTACAACCAACGATCGATTTCCATAATATCACGATGCGAGTGTAACATTGGTTGTACCTTTTTGAATGGTATGTGTGTATGGTATTAAACTATAGCCCCGTTTTAACCATATCGAGACGTATTTTGCTGGCAACCTGAATCTTGGACAGACGCAACCTATTCACTATCTCATTCAATGGTTTATTAAGCAACAGAACTTTTGCAGCTCCCAATTAGAGGGGCATAATTATGTTCCTCGCCTCTGATTTGCCCGGGTGTGGTAGAAACTGGATAATGACTGTACACACTAATGACTATTCCTCACCTCATTATCAGTCAGGAAGTAAGGTTGGTGGGTTGGGAGCTGGGGGTGGGTAGTGTTGGGTACAGGTGAGGGATGATGATAATAATACTGTACAGGTAACAACAGGTGGGTGGTGATGGTAGTAGAGACAACAGGTGGTGTTTTCTTAGTATTGTACAGACAACAGGTGGTGGGGGGTGATTGTAGTACAGGTAACAGGT
The DNA here is from genome assembly GCA_034508575.1 of Petrolisthes manimaculis. Lineage (NCBI taxonomy): Eukaryota > Metazoa > Arthropoda > Malacostraca > Decapoda > Porcellanidae > Petrolisthes > Petrolisthes manimaculis. The sequence goes on from JAWZYT010002010.1 coordinate 93,516, forward strand.
CACTGAGGTGGGAGGACTAAACATGGTATGGAATTGCACCAAGTATATTTAGCGAGTTTGTATCCCATCAGGCTGCTGGCCCTTGGATAACCAGTCGTGTTAGTTGTGCCTCTCACGCTTGGACCATGTATCTACACTGTCTTGTTGTTTGTGTAATCCTGATCTATAGTAACCCAGTTTTTTTATACAATTATGACACCTGCATTACTGTCTGACTACTCTGCTCTTATCCTATCTCTTACAGCAACAGGTGCGATGTATGAGGGTGTTAAATGTCTACAGTTATATGATGCTTCTGGATTGGTGTCCTCTGGTTCAGCTTTAAGTGTGGTGTGCCCATTGTGTCTCACACATCTCTATCACTGACCCAGGAAAGGTAATTGTAAGCTATTAAGTATATGATGTAAGAAAACTAAATTTTTTATTTTTAAATACTGTATTCCAGTCATTTAAAAGTAATTAAATATATTTTCAAATAATTTAATAAAGAACTTTAAACCTTCATTAAAGTAAGGCATTACCTACAATTAATGGGTTGATGTTTGAATCTGGTGGACGTTATTTGGTATAAAATCACAACTTGTTTATGTTGAGGTAAATTATCATGTCTTATAATGCCATAGTTTAAGTTTATTGTTGAAAGAAAACATAACATGTAGGAAATAATGGTTAAAAAAAATTAATGTGGTGCTGTTACAGATGGAGTGTCTTTGTGGAATATAGTCACACTACATGCAACCAGTATTAATACCTCTAGAGACAAGTGGATTTGCCAAGAGATTGTCTGCAGTCTTCAAAAAACTCCATTATCTAAAGGTATTTTTAATGTAACTTTTTCAGTAAGGAATAATCAGTTGTTCCTCTGCATTACTAAAATGAAAAATTTATGAGAAAATTAAAATTACCATACTTAATGATAGATTAAGACTAAAATTTGTCACCGAGATAGACTAACTAATAGTAATGTTTATTCACTCAGAATAAAATAAATCTTCAAAGTAATACCTAGAAAGTATTGGAGGTGATGTTTATATTGTACAATATCAAGTTTCATTTTAAGTAAAGCAAGTGATTATTTCTCTAACAATTCGTATTGAAGAGTTTATGAATTTAAAATACTTGTTATGGAATAGGAATTTAGTGTATTTCAAGTAAAGACAAGATTTAATAAAGATTCTTGTACTGTATTACAAATGTTGCTTCGTTCGAATTGAACATGTGGCAGTAACTTAAAGTAAATGTTGTATTGAAGAGGCAATTATTAAGCAGTGTTAATTGAAAGGCCTAAGTGATTTCAGGTAGTGGAGGACTGAAGCTGGAGCTGCAGTGAGGACAATGGTCTGGGCATACTAGTGTATACCATCTTCTATAGAGGGCTGGTGGTCCAGCCTTAATTGTGGACAGTATGGCCCTTCAATTCCTGGGAGGAAGAGGACTTCAATTTTCATACACAATCACAGGGTCCTTACGTGCCACCTTGTGCAAGACCTGGTGGAAAAGAAGGGTTAGCCATCTATTTGCATGCAAGAGATTCTGGAGATGACAAAACTTCTTTTTTAGATTAATATTAAAGTTTGAAAAATTAAACATTACCTATAAGTCTTTCATATACTATCTTAAACCAATTTATACTGTCCTGACAGGCTTCACAACAAAGAGAAACCTTCCCCTAATGTCTATCCATTGCCTCACTCTATATAAGTGTTACAATAATGTACTGACCTGTCATATAGTACTTGTGTTAAGAGCAGAGTGTATCATCCTCTTGATATGCCTGTTGATTTGGTGACACCCCAACACTTTTCTTTTTCTATACCTCAACCATGGGAGTGCAAGCTGTAAATAGCCTGTGACTTGCGAGGCCCTGAGAATATTGAGTGTTGCTTTAGACGAGACAGTGGAGCTTCATGATGTTGGTAGCTTCTCTTTTGCCCCACTAGATGACACTGAAAAATACAATATAATAAGACACGTTACATAACATTGGACATAATTTGTTATTTAACATTTTTAGTAGTTCTCTCAGTTTTGTATGTCAATGAATAATAGAAGACTGGGACAACATTTGTATAATCTTCAGTGAGTGTATTATGAATAAAAGCCTGTGAAAACATTTGGAGATATTCAAGGAGTGTTAAATAAATATAAAAACATTGGGAAAATTTGATGTTCAATGAGAAACAACAGAATAAGAGTTACACTATCTTTATAGCACCAAACTTAACACCAGAAGAAATGGAAGCACCACAAGTTTAAGGAAAGGAGGAAGAGAGAAAATTGTGAGAAGGTACAGCAAGCATGTGGAAAGAAAGAAGGGTTGATCGAGAGATTGATATTAGGTGCCGCAACAGCGAGGTCATATAGTGCCAAAAGGTGATAAGAGAGGTAGGACAGCAAGCATGAATGAAATACAACAGAAGGAAATAGGGGACAATGGGAGTGAAGAAGACAGAGAGGAAGGACAGCAAACACGAAACAATATTTTGATACAGTACATGAGAAGACAATATAAGCTACTACCGGTACAATAATCCAAAATCCAGGGTAAGGTCATTCTGAAGAACAGTTTCATCTGGACTCCTCCAACTTATGATAGTTTTCATGCATAGTTATGGGTGTTATACTATTTCTTGATAAAATGATTGAGGAAACAACCTTGAACCTGACCAGACTTGATCCAACCTATTATAACAAACCCAATTATATCTTAATTTAGAATGGGACAACCTTTGGGGTTAGGTTACACCAGGTCAGATAAGGTCTATCCTTACAATAATTGTCAAAAATGAATAAAACACTAACAAGTTGGAAATGTTCTTGATAAATACCAAAACTAGTATATACCTACTAGGCAATAATAGAGCATTAGTAAGATGGTACAGTCACTAAAAAAAAAAAAAAAAAAATGGGATCAGTTCTCACGTAGTCGTGATCAATAATAATCATCCACATATGGGTAACTCAAACAAGTTGCTGTAATGTTTTCACGTTTTCATAATATGATGTTACTGTTTGGAATATATAGTGAGTATCTTGTTGAAGTAAATAAGATGCTGCTCAACCTATTTATTGAAAAGTTTCCCAGCAAACAAACAGAGGGAAACTCATGGAGGCAGAATATTCTACCTCCATGGGTAAACTATAAAACTTTCTCATAAGTCACCCCAATGTGGATGACTCTTTTTGACCGCGACTGTCGTAAAGTGTTTGTTTAAGATATTACAGAGCTACAACGGCTCGAATTTTTTTTTTCATCGACTATACAAAAAAAAATTATCCACTAGTTTAAAGAGAAACATACACGATGAGCCAATAAGCACATACTATATTGGTTATTCCCTTTACCAGTACCAATAACCTTGCTTAATTAAGGGGGTGCGGGAGGAGAGGACTGGCTTGGGGGGGGGGGGGGGGGGAGTGCGGGAATAGGGGGGGGTAGAAAGCCTGTCCCCTATTCCCGCACCCCCCCCTAACTCCCCCAAGTCTATCCCCTTATTCCCGCACACCCCAAGCATGTCCACTACTTCCGCACCCCCTTAATATTTCCCAGATATTTTCGGATCACGTAAGGGTTCGACTCACCAGTCGCCACACACTGGGCCATATTCAAGAACATTCATGGTGCATACGATGGTGTGGTACTGGTACGATGGCTCCATAGAAAAACAATTGGTATTATTACAGAATAACTGGGTTTTTGGCTAGGCTTGAGCAGTATTACCACATTAGGCTTGGTCCTGGAAATTTTCCCCAGTCACTTTATGATAGTTTACACTGGTTATACCCGGTAGTTTGCCCAGGTTAGGTCCCGGTAGTATGCTGTGGTCTAGGTTAGGTCAGGTAAGACTAATTTCCAAATTATGTTTGTAAACGGGGCATTTCCGAGAGAAACACCATATATGAAAAGTTTCTTAGAATGGTCCAAAATAGTGAATAATGATACTAATATATACAATGTAGTGAACCCAGGTTTTCTGTAAATTTACTCGTCGTACAGGTAACACAACCATCATAATACACCACCACGGATGTTCTTGCATACCAACTATTCTATTACATCAATACAAACCACACCCAAACCACTAAGTTATCAACCCACACATTCATTACAATCTAGGTTAATTATAGGTCACAATATATACGGAACACAAGGCATAAAACCAATAATACTCACCATAATTGAAGATAAACAGCAGCAGCCAGGAGTGTCACCAACCCACACCGCCATGTTGGATGTATCAATGACGAAATTCTGAGCATGCGCAGTTAACTAGTGTCTCTTAGGATGTTATGTTTTCATATTATTATACTAAAATCATTACTAAAGTATATATTACGTGACCCCAAAGTATATATTACGTGCCAGACAACGTGAGAAAAAGGAATCAAAGGAGTAATATTAACTCGACATCACGTGGAGGTAAATTTAAATCACACAACACATTTATGGGTACTAAAGGCTGAAAGAAATAATTGGATTAATATAATAATAGTTACCAATTGACATGAACCTGACGTCACCAGGTTTAAGTCACACAACATGAGTACTAACAAAGGTGGAGTATCTTATTACATGTCTCAACTTTAAATACATACAAATACCCCGAACATACAATAAGGTTAAGTGTGCCATTCTCACTACACAAAATTAGTATAAAGATACAAAAATAAAACAGCTATTTCCACAGCTCTTTTTCTCGCGAATATTATAGATATTTTTTTTATTTTTTAGTATGCTACGAATACTACGATAACCTCTGTCAACTATCAGTCAATAAATATATAGACTACAACTTTAGGGTGACTTTTCTTTATTCTATATATTTCATCTTTCTCTCGATCTGCTGACCTGTACCTACTCAATCCTTCTCTCCATCCATCCACCCTTTTAGTATTTATCTCCAATTTTCTCTTCTGTTCCCCGCACGATCAATCGTCAAATTCATTTAAGATTATATACCAAAACTTTGAGTAAAAATGGGTTGGGAATATGATGGAGTAGTGACACGTACACAACTCTGCCAAGGTACAGTACAGTAAATTAATAACACCTACCTTTATTGTACCTGCATGATTCCTTCCAGCTGTTGGGCTTCAATATATTAATCAACTTACCATTACAGTACATCCATACATCAATGTGAATGATACACTTGGTACTGTACTAGTATTTCTTTATTTCGTACCACATTTTCACTTGTAGGCCCCTATACACCTTCATTTCATACCACATCTTTATCTCCATATAAATTGTTGTTGTGAAAGGTGCAATTAATTAAGAGACTGGCCAATTTCTTCAACACAGCAGCACCCATTCTGAACTCTGATTGTCCCAAACCAGTGATTTAATTATGTCAGAATATACCCTTCCTCAGATGTATTTACCGGTAATATTATATTCATTAATCTATATACAGTAGCACCGGTCTTAATTTAATGATGAATATAAATAGAAATGGCAGTTTTTTTGTAGTCTATTGCAGGAATTCACTGCCATGGTACTGTAAATGGAAGTTTGTAAAGGGAAAGAAAGAAGCCTGTGCTTAGCCAGAAAGACCTTGGGTCATATGCAAAAACATTAGCGGTGTTGACAATGGATCTATTGTTTAGCTATGGACCCATTGTACCGGTACCATGCCACGAATTTTGTTGAATATGGCCCCTTGTACCACATGGGAGACAGAAGGACAATACAGAAGAAGAAGGAAATGAGTTACAACCAAAGAGAGGAATAGGATTAGCTCACGTCCAAAGAGTCACACCACACTGGCTAAGGACAAGCTTTGAACAAGTGATAAATGGTGAGACGTACACTGTGCCATTCTTGTTATCTCAGAATTTCAAACTTGTAAAACTGTACATACAAAAGTCAAAATTATCCTTATTATATTACAGGTATTCTGAATTCATGCCACTGTGAATAATGACCTTAATTAAATCTTTTCATGTATTTGTTGAAGATACTAAAGTTAAAAATACACACATTCTATTCTGTACAAATAAATATAGCTTAATGCACTCAGAAAATGCTTAGTAAACACACAACAGGAATGTATCACGAGGGAGGTACGATGCTGTGGGCAAATGAGAGGCTTCAAATTTCTCCAAACTGTGTCAAGAAACAGATCATCTCAGTAAAATCATAGGTGGTCTGTTTCGTGTCACAGCTTGGAGTCTCCGGTAGTCTCTGTTTCACCACCACCAACTACATAGGGGATTCTGTCTTGTGGTCATATTGGAGGGGTACAAATTCCTCCAAACTCTGCCATAAAACAGATCCCCTCCCTGTACTTTATACAGTAATGAGGTAGCCAGCCGACCTGTTTCCTGGTATAGTTTGAAGGATTCAGTAGTCCTTCAATTTGACCACAACAGTGTCCTTTTAATGCCCACAAAGGCCACACAGTAAAATTATTGTCATGGCTCCTGAGACGAATCTCTTCACTGTCAGATATCAGCTTACAAGAATAATATTGTGCTCCAGTACAGTATGTCCAATGGCAAGTGTCAATTGACTGGCATCGACTGGCAGGTATAGCCTAGCTGAGTAAAATACAATACAGTGTACCCTATTCACTCCTGGTATACTGATTAACCTTTTGAATGAATCTCTGAACTGCTTCTTCATTTATGAGTTGTAATTTCTGGCTATCTAGAGTTACATGTGGTGTTATACCAGGTTGTCCGGCTTCTATGATAATTTACTACAGTATTTTGTTAAGCTAAACCACTCACAAACTCTGAAGTCTTCCATGTGTGCTTGTAAAACATATGTATGGAACACTACAAGTCCACCCACCACTCTACAAGAAAGATGATTTGCTTTATCTCTATTTACCTACCTTGAGTACCAACAAACCTTTCTCAAGATTGTGTAATGGTCTTTATTTTTGTGATAAGTTAATTGTGATATCTGGTGACCCTCATTAGAATTTGTTCTAAAAGATATACAGTACTATGCTCAAAACACATAAAATATTGTCACAATACGCAAAACAGGTTTCACACAATACCAGAGAACTTGTGTAAATATCATTGACCCACCCAATTCCAAAATTTTTTAATTAGTAATATAAACACTTTAAAGTTAGCAATATTCTGATTTCTAAAATATACAACGACCCCGTGTGAAAGGTTAAAATATACAGTGATTACCGCACTACAACCCAACACAATACAATAATAAGAAAACTCCTACCAGGCCACACAGTATATGGTAGGGCTTTAGGGACTAGTACACCCATCAAAACAAGATTTCCACTGTTAAACCGCAACAAGCAGTTTGGGGCATAATACTGAACCACAAAGAGAAGCTGCTGAAAAAGAAGTCTTATTATCAATAACCGACGGATATGGCGTACTTTTTTAACCTGGCAAAAATTAACCACATCCTTCTATTTCTTGGCTTATACGGTAAACATACAATACTGTAATGGAAACAGAGATAATTTTACCACACTTTACACAATTTGGTCATAAACAAGGGCATTAATTATATAACTAGTAATTTATTCTAACCTATAGCCATTTCAGGAGAGGATGATGTGGTCAAGGAAATGTATGCCGCTAATTTCACCATTCTTGACCACGTACGGTAATGATAATGGCAAGCATATTAAGGAACCCGTTTCATGATAGTATGTGGAGGAATCTGAAGTATCAAATTGTCCACAACACATGGCAATCCTCTTTGGTCTTATCATTAACTGGAGGAATTAGTGTATTTTCACCAGGCTAAAAAAACAAAAATAAAATAAAATATAAATAATATTAAAAGTATATCGACTGATGATGCTAACAGGCATAAGATTTGAGTGAACTGAAGACTTCAATTCCACTGGACTATGCCACAGAAAGGTCCCTTACATTACTTTCTGATGTAGTGTGTTTTCTTGCATAGCTTGGAGGAAACAGTAGCCTTTCACATCACCTACAATATCTTACCCACTCGATTTTCTCCCCTAAGTAACTGAGATCATAATTCCTCCTTCACGGAGTCTGGTCCATCACTCTCTTGGTCTCCTCCTCCTCCTTGGCTTTGGTCTGTTGTGTCTCCTTTGCTTTGGTCCTCGTCCTCATCCTCGTCTTCCACAGTGTCCTCGTCTATAACAATGAGTGAGTGAATAAATAAGTACAGTATTGTTGGCTGCAATAGGAGTTTCTGATGCAAAGGTAGTTTGAAGATGAGAAAACGGAAACATTTTACTGCACACATAACCAATTCCATGTATGTATTGCAGCTTAACAAACCAACAGGCCATATGGGCTAATCATTTCCTACATGTGTCTGTTAAGGGCTTCTTATCTTGTCATAGCGAATCTTATCAAGTCAATTATGGATCTTTTTTACAGTCACTGTATTAGTAGATGTCTCACCAAGGAGCGCTACATCCATGAAACCCTTCCCCAAACAGGTTTAGGCAAGTGTAAAAAATGGGCACTGGACTACCCCCAAATGCTAGACAGTGAAATGTCAGCACAATAAATTGACTGTCAAGGTGGTACAAAAAAAGGTTAAATAGAGATAGGGTATTCAAAGTTTGTGTATATTTCATAACTCCAACATCGTTCACACTAAAGAGCAATATACTGTATAAACAACACTGTGCTTGACATGCTAAACAGTAGAAAGGAGACGTTACAAGTTTTGGATGTACTGCAATGACTTATCAGTACCATGAGGATCCCAACACCACGACATCAGTTAAAGGAATTGAAGTAAGGAGGGACAGCAATTAAAAAGAACTGAAGAGAGGAGGGACAGCTAGAGGAACTGAAGAGGAAGGACAGCAAGCAAGAAGGAACAGAAGGAGAGGAGAGACAGTTGAAGAATTGGAAAGGAGTGGCTTGGGTCCATGAAAAAGTACTGAGTTTGTAGTCTGTATCAAATTTTGCTTCAAAATATTTTCCTAATGTTTATCTTTATTTTGTCTATTTCCTATACAGCTTAATAAAACAGTTTGACAGAAATAACCATCTCTATAAACATACACAACCTTAACTATGAACAAATTATACAACTTCTACTCGTGAAAATCCTTTACATCTCCCGTCTGATTTGGTCAGCTTCCTACACCTTTTTCAAACTCCCATCTTCAAGCCACTTTTCTTTCCCTTGCTTGATGAATATCCACTGCTAATGTCATAACTCATTTAGTATTTAGCTCAATGAAAGTATTGAATTTCTGTCTTTGTAAGTCAATAATCTCTTTCTAGTAATTTATCAGTCAGGTCATCTTGATTACTTTGTTAATTGGCGAATTATGGTATTAGTTTGTTATACATTAACCAAACATGGCTGAATTATCTATGTTACAAAATACAGTAATATATATTTAGTGCTATAACTGTGACCTGGATTATATTTTCCCAGGCTACAACATCTATAAGCATCTAAAGAGTAATGATAATGAATGCATATAACACTGCAATAATGATGCAAAAATGAGAAATATAAACAAATGAGGAAATAACCGGTGCAGATGCACCTTATAAATAAACAAGAGGGGTGAGGTTGTATGACATGACATCACACTAAAAACATCTGCAACTTTAAATACAAGAGCTGCATCATCAAACTGCTCTTTTTATTTAAGTAGTCTTTCTAACTCTGCACTAACAATATAGCAAAACAACTCCAATTACTATACTGGTCATCATAAAAATGACCACTTCTATCTATAAAATAAATGCAATGCAAACATAAGTGGGAAGTTTTAGCTGGAAAACACATTAACCTAATTTGTACATGAAAGCCCAGTAAATAATGAAACATCACAAGAAATAAGAAAGTCAAATGTAAACAAATGCCCAGCATGCACACACTCACACAATTGAATAACAATAATGTTTAGTGACAGATGAACCCAGAGAAGTATGGATAGTGAGATAGAGGAGTGAATGAAAGAAGTGTACAAGAAGGATAAATAGAATGTAAGAATGAGAAGATAATAATGTGATAAAGAGATAAAGACACGTACGAAGAGAGAGGAGGAAAACTGAGATGACAGGAGCATGAAAATGGGAGAAGAAAAGTGTGCATGTGATGGAAAATATTTTAAAAAATGTGAAGGGCAGGAGGAAAGATCAACCTAAGTCAATAACTATACCAACCAAGATTTCGCATCATGTCATAGGATATGATCTGAAAACTTCCGATCACCTAACTTCCTACTCAGGAGTGTGGGGTCTTACTTAAAAATGTTATCACAAATACTTAAATGAAATAAAATACAAAAATATATAAATTAAATAAGTGGCTGAACACATTTAGCCTTATAATATAAATATATGAAGCTGAATACAGTATTAGCTACCAGCGCATAACTATAATATTCATCACATGGCTGCCACGCTTTGTATCACTGCCTCGGGAGAAAACGCAAACTACGAGCCGCTTTCAACATTCAGTTCGTTAGTTTACCAAAATACATGCTGATGGACTGTGTAGTGAAATTGTGACTTAGATGTGATGACTAAGTATAAATTGATTATGCTTATTGAATCATGTGACAGTTGTGATGTGTAGAGAGAAATATATTGAATTGTGTAGTGACCGTGAGCTTTGATGTGTACAGGGAGATAAATAAACAGCTGCCACTGTAGCATTAAGCAACAGTCAATTTAATCAATTCATTATAACTATGCCAAACATTACCAAGCTGTCATTCTCAATACTATACTGACATCTGACATGTGACAAGACATGTACAAAGGCTAAAACAATTAATTACTAATGCATTGTTTGTCCAATTTATGTGAAAAATTGAAAGAAACAATTGTACAACTGTACCATTATTTTGGATCAGTGCTCAGATATCTTGTCCAACAGCCCGAATATTATCCGGTGTTCACAGGTGTTTCTTTCAGCTACTATATTATACATGAATTAGAAAGCTACTCATGCAGAAAAATATCAATAAAATTATACAAAATGTTTAACTGCCTTAAATTAACAATACCGTAACTGCATGAGGATTAGGATTCTTGGCACAGTTATAATAAATAGCCAGCAAACCAACTCCTAACCACAGTAACACAACAACAATCCTATACAATAGTACAGGTTTTTAATACAGTACAGTTTCAATCCCGACTAAATGGGATTGAACTGAATGAATATGTACCAGAGCCAACCAACAAAGGTAATGAGGCTAGAAGGGACTAGTAAACATTCCCCCCCCTAAAAATAACATACTGTACTTAAACTACAGGTAGTGAATTGTTATGAATAAATGAGTGAGTGATTTAAACTTTGAGTCCATGAGTTAGCTGTCTTACTTTTCCTTCCCTTTTTCTTTTCTTGGGAGCTGCCTTGCTGACAGAAGTAAAGGCAAGTCAAACTAGGATATCATATACATGTACAGTAAAATTAATACAGTACAGGACATGCCTGTGCTACAACTGGCCATTTGCAACTCTGTAATATCACCCACAGACTGTCCACACCTTATTCATTTTGTTATGTAGTACTCGATGATGTTTTTCTGTGTTAAGTGTCTCCATCATTCAAAAAAGCTACTGTTAGTCAAGGTATAATAAACATTACACTCACACTGATATGACACCTAATTGTACCAACCTTCCACCATGACACCTCTTCTTCTGACACCTGTATCTACAGTATATAATACCATGAAGATGACACCTGACCCTAATTTGACACTTGCTAAGAATATAAAATGTACACCCCTAAGTATCAAACCCACAGTAATTCCATTTGTACCAAAGCAACACCCCTATAATTTGACACTATAAACCAACATCATCCCTCCAACTGTACCCTAATGACACCCCTATAATTTGACATCATACACCAACACGACCCCTCCAACTGCATCAAAACTAAACCCAATAAGTTGACACCTCTCCCAAGATGGTAGGAGGCCACCACCATCAGCAGGGAACCCCATTATTTTGAGACAACTGGCTGGGGGTTGAAGAGCAAGGCTGGAGAACCCCATTAGTTTGAGACATCCGGCCGGGGGTTGAAGAGGGAGGCTGGTATCTCCGGTGTGATGGGTGGTGCTGGTGTGTCCCTGAGGTAGTACTCTGATAGTCCGATGTATGCTGCCACCGAAGCCCCCACTATGGCGGCCATTATAGTGCTCTTCTGGAGGATGATGCAGGTGGCCAGGGTGAGGCCGGCGTAAGTCACGTAGCGGGCGAAAGCCATGTGCCGATCACGCTCCTTCCCGCTGTTGTCTGCAAGTGGTGGTGGCCACGTCAGCGGAGCACAGGTAGCCAATAATTGAGGTTAGGGAGGCTACAACATAGGCAAGAGTGGGTAAAGGTGGCCAAAGTAGGGGATAAAGGTGACCATAACAGGGGAAGTCATGGTGTGGGCAGGAGTGGCCAGAGGGAAAAACAGAGATGACATAAGGGGTACGGGTAATGCAAGGATTGGCCAAAGGGGTACCAGGAAGTATGGGATGGTTGGCTAGGAAGGTAAGATGTACAGCTCATCATGAGTGAGGGGAACATGGTGATCTGGTAACACTATGAAAGTTGTTGGTAAATTGGAGGGTTACTGATTCCTCCAAACTTTTTCAGAAAACAGTGTTACTATTAGGGGATCTGTTTCATGACATAATTTGGAGAAATCACTAGTCCATCACATTCCAACAACAGATTTCTCCCTAATTACTTTATTATTAGCCATTTAAACCATAATATTATGTCATCTCTAATAAAGTGTTACCAGATCACCAGGCTCCTCCCAATAGAGCTAAGCGGGACAAATTTCTGCTGCCGACTGTACATTGAGAAAGGAATGGCCATGAGGTGCAGTAAGTCATGATAAAAGGGAGTAAAATTATAAGGTGCAGTGAGTGATAAGAGGGTGTAAATATAAAACATAAGAAGTGGTTAAGAGGGTGTGGGAGTAGGGGACAGGCTTGGGGGGATGCAGGGGGGTGCAGGGGGTCGGGGACAGGCTTGGTGGGTGGGTTAGGGGTGTGTGGGAATAGGAGACAGGCTTTTTACCCACCCCAAGCCTGTCCCCCTATTCCCACACACCCCAAGCATGTCCCCTACTCCCACCCCCCCTTAATTAAGGAAGGACTGAAATGCTTTTGAGTGCAGGGAGTGACCAAAATAGGGAGAAGGGCAGTCTAAAACTTACTATTAGCCACAAAGCCTTATTACTTTACACTTGTCCTGATGACACCTTCTGGTACCATTTTTCCATCATGAACTTCCCTAGTCTGATACAGCAATAATTCTACAGGCTTTATTTACAATACTACATTCTCTACACAGCCTATAAATCTAGCAGCACACTGTCCATTTCATTAAGACAACATATCAAATTCTAGATATGACAAACATACTGTATGTATCCCACTATACTATACACAAAGGTCAACAGTTGCCTGGTAGATACAGTATATCAAATTCAAGTCTACTTACACAAGAATATTAAGCTCTAGTAGAAATCCCTATGACTATACTCATATTCTTTTGCCTGGCAAAAATGTACCTGCTTTATGAAATTTATTAGCTTTTTTGGTAAACATAATGCAATCCAAGGATAATTACACTAAAAATTTACACAAATAAATATTTATCTTCAACTGTAAAAATTGGAATGTAAGCATATGTATATCTGAGGTCAAATTAATGTACTGTACTTAGAAGGGAATTGGTGTATGTTTGCCAGGATTTAAAAGTCACACTACAGATACTGTATACCGGTATCTTATTCTGTATAAACCACTCAGTTACAAGGGCCATTGTACAGTCAGCTGAGAAACACGGTAATACAAACTTTAATTACATGCCAGGCAAATCTATTTACAGGTAGCTACAGTGTCTACAAAAAGTATTCTTATGATCTAGTGTTCTGTCATTATGGAAGAACAAATAATGTATTCTGAAAACTGTCTGAGGCCCACAGCAGCTTGGGTAGGACTGTTCATTTTTACACTCAATTCTTCAACTAGAATACTTTTTTGTTGGCCCTGTACAAATACAAAATAAAAATACTAAACTGAGATGCAACACAAACTTAAAAATAATTTGAAAAGAATAAAAGGAAAATTAGTAAATATCTTTGGTTAGAATAAGCAGGTTAAGGTCCTCTCACTCAGTCTTCCTGCAGAGGTCCAGCAAATATAATATAATCAGTATTTTGAAAAAGAAATAAAAATTGCCTTGTAAGCAATCAAGCAGGAGTCAAATCAATTTGGAAAAATATAAGCACAACTTTACTCTCATGGTACAATATAATGTAGCTAATGAATTTAATATCGAGTAACCATACCATGGGCTTCGAAAATAATAAAAAAAGCTGTTTTGCCTATCATGCTACAACTGAAAACACAGACAGATCACAGAATACAGACAATGTGAGGAGGATTTCTTATTGACAAGGTTCTGTTACTCCTTCAAGTCGAAGTACCAAATCATCAGAAGGACAAGAAACTACAGTAGATACAGAGGTATTAGACTCCAACTACACAACATTCATATTCATGTAAATACCATAATTACAAAGACCAGTTGCACCTGCCCTCTAGAGTACTGTATTTGTATTTACATCATAGAATATTGTGCAACACACTAAACCCACTCTCTATGGCCTCTGTAATTGCCAACCCCATAGTGGGAGAGAGATGTCAACTCTACCGAGGGTTGGATTATGAATGCCTCTTTTGGGGCTACCTGACATCCAAACAACTATACAGGACACCAATACTGATCAACTCCTTAGTTGCAATCAAAACAGCAAATCTTTCGACAATCAAATGTTGATGTTCTCCCGGGGCAGAATATCATTCCCAAAACAAGCTAACAATAACGGATAAGCCCCCCCAAAACAGTCTCATTGATGAACAGTTGCCAAATACAGGTTATAAACACTCTAGCATCCTGATGTGTAAGTATTGTATATAATAGATTACTTCTCTTACCAACCATATGTAGTTTCATAATTATGTACGTATCTTGGTTTTGCTCACATTTCCATTCCTTTCAAACTTAAAAGTCTACCATACACAATTTGGAATGTTCCCCCCCCCCTACCCTATACGCAAGATATATATTAATATAGCTGATCAACATAGAGCCAAGAGTAAAGAGCATATACTGTACTGTAAATCATAAAACAAAACACAGTTTGAAGGAAATTTTGTCATTGTAGCTTCTCATTAAATTGAAGATAGTAGAAATCTTTTAATGTAATCTTACCAACTTGTGCGGCATACAACAATGATTGGCTGATGGATGTGAAATATCAAGGACTAAATGAGAAAGAGACAATCTTGTTGATAAAATGAAGGACTGACAGTTGTGGTTTGAGTATGTTGGATGAGTGAACTTGGAGGTTTGGTGAGTGGTGAGGGTGACATCTAATCTACTGGAATTGTACAGTTGAGTGACAGACATTATAATGGGAGATAAGAGGAAAAATAATAAACAAGTTTGTGAGATATATGCAGGACAGACATTAAAAGAGGACAGATGTGAGAAGAAAAAGACTAATGTTACAAAAGATTATCCGACAAGCAAGTGCATACTACTAAAACACGTGGTACTCACCCACACACATATCCTTTTCTAGAATGTATCCGTCAGCACACTTGTCACACATGTCTGGGCCATCTCCATTACATCCATCACATGATTTGTCACACTCTGTTGGAAGTACAGTACAACATAACACAAGTGTATAGTGATGTTAATGGACTACAGTATAACACTACAGTACTGAAACTGCCAACTATAAAATGTCACAACAAAGACTGACATTATTGCTTAAGAAATAACATACCCAGGCAGCTGTAACTCCCTTCACTGTTGACACAGAACTGGTTGCGTTTGCAAGGAGAGCGGTCTGCAGCGCACTCGTTAACATCATAGCAGCCCTTTTCAGTATCCATTATCCAGCCTTCCTTGCATGCTACACAAGACTTCTGCCCAGGCTGTGGGAGGAGACAACCAAGGCATCTTGAATACAGTATGTACGGACATACTATTTTTTTCATAACAGCTGCAATATGCATTCACATGATTCAGCCATTCATTTCACTTTAGTATCATGCTTTTTACAACATTACCAAAAATTTATTGTAAATATTGTTCTTTCCAAAACTCACCCCACTGCATGGGCCGTTACAGGATTTGTGGCACTGGTCACAGAGAATCTTGGTGTCATCCTTGTAAGCCTGGAAGTACCCATATGAGCAGGCATCACAGAACTCTCCCTGGTATCCAGGATTACATGAACAGTCCCCACTTCCCTTTCTCGTGCCTGCACCCTAGAATGGGAGAAATTATTTTTATAAAGCCAGGGTATGGTACAGTAGATAGAAAAGGGACCAGAAACTTATATTCAATAACCGAAATGCAATAAATCCCACCAACTCACCTTGCATTTGCCATTGCCGTTGCAGGGATTCTCGGTGCCTCCCTTACATGACAGACACTGAGGTCCGTAGTGGTTGGGTGGACAGCAAACCCTAAGAGTATAGATACAAAGCCACGTGTGTAAGTCTGGCTCTGATTCCTGCTCCCGGAACCACCAGTCCTCCAGCAGTCCTTCGTGCTCCTCTGCGCTCGTCTCACACTATAAGGTTATAATAATTTTATTTTGTGCTCATTTATACCTGTAGTACAAATAATGGCTGTCTCCTGAGGTTTAGAATACAGTTAATCATGTCACATTTAAAAGGCATTATTATTATAAATTTAACCAAAGTCAATTTCCACCTGTGGTAGAAAGAAAGGCTATTTCATATGACATAGAACACAATCAATCAATCACAATGAATCTCACCTGCTTTTGCCCTCTTTCAACATCTTTGCAAACCTTTTCCTGTATTTCAATTAATCTCACTTCAGACTTTTTATATGATATCATCTTCTCTTCTTCCCACGCTGAGTCTCCACCTTCAAACTTCCCTCGTGCTGTTGATTCAATACCCTGTAAAGACATCAGTAATGATCATTTATTATTATGCAATGCTTCAACAACAAAACCAGTGCATATTATAATAAATAATTAAAAAATTATAAACACAAAACTATGAAATTATCCAATAGATTTATTTAACTTTACTATCAGACAATATAAAACCCTATTGAAATAACATATGTTAATATGTTTTCCTAGGTTAGGTTAAGGGTGTGCATTGTTAGATGTTAAGTTTTCCCTCTGACACAATATACAATACTCCAAAATGCACTTCCAACACCTCCTGAAACTCACATCCATTTCCCTTACCTTTTTGAAGGAGTCGGTTAGCACTCGGCAGGCTGCACATGGTGGCAATTTGGTATTTTTTAGATTGTTGTTGTTGCTGTCATTACTTTTCTTCTTGGTATCTCCCTCCCCTTTGTTGGTGTCTGGCATTACTTGTGTCAGACAGCTCACTAACACCACCATCATCATCAACATTACAGCATCTCTCCTTAACTTGCACATCCTGCAAAGCAAACAGGAAGGAGCACAATAATATACTGTATGTATATATTTTATCTTTTTATGTTCCTATACTGGTGGACATAGGCTTTATCAAACTTGTTAATATGGTCCAGGTCAACTGCTAATATCCATAAAGTTTCGTAGTTAACCTAAATATACGTTCCTCAGCCATGCACCCACATACATAACTTTTTTTTTTATATACCTCAACCTCGGGACTGTATACTGTCAGTAGCCCTTGACTTTTGCGAGGCTCTCAGATGAGACAACGAAGCTTTGTGGTGATGTTGGTACCGAAGCTTCTCTTTTGCCCCACTAGATGACAACACCTTATTTATACACGTCACCATCAAGAGAGAGCAGCTACACCGTCACTCACAGCATCTTGGAACATAGTCGGGCATCTTCTATGTGAAGAGTTAACAACGATGTAGGGGGTATTTTCTTGATGTGTCGGTGTAGCCAGGATAATTGATGAACAGCAGGACCCATCAGATTGCCTCAGAACAACCCCAGACATTTCTCGTGGACTCGAACCCGGCCCATGCTATTCACAGTCCGTTACTGTACCCGCTCTGCCACCACCTCCCCCATACACAATATGAGTGGTGGGTAGTGAAGATGTGCCAAAAACATGCTATTTTATGTGCCAATTCCAATGACGTTTGTAGTTTTGCTGTGGGATGTGCAGTTTTCGCATGGTGCTGAGCTATACTGTATCAATATACAAACCTATGTACAACTAGGCTTTAAATGTATATTGTAGTAATAGTTAAGAAAAGCCAAAGAAAACAAAAGATACCAATTTCCTTCATAATTTGGTAGGTGGTTGTTTATGCTTTATGAAGTCATTTCCCAGTATTGACCATTGCGACAGCGTATTTTGACCAGGTATGATTTACCAGCTCAGGTCAGGTAAATTCAATTTTGAGTCACGGGACCTTTATTTTCAATTTGAAGACAATAAGTCAAGTTAGGTCGTATGCATGAACATCCATGGTGTGGTACCGGTACGACGACGACTCCATAGACAAACAACTGAGCCATCGTACCAATACTACGCCATCGTATACCCTATGAATGTTCTTGAATAAAACCCAATAATATTTTTGACCTACACACAGTTCGAAAATTGACCTTTATTTTCAGTATTTTAGCCTCGTTCAACCTTATCTGAATGTTAAACACTTGTGTAATTATTTAGTTCTGACGTCAAATATATTATATACTCACTTCCCGGCGTCTGAGTGGTCCTAAATCATGAATAAAATGGCGTGAATAATGTAATCCCCAGACGCCGCCTGTCACCTGCTGCTGGTCAAAACATGGCCTCTGTGTCAGTGTTGCCAGCTCTCATCGACAAAATATCCCCATCTTCAACGTCAGAATTTTACTTTTTACCTCAACTTTAACATCATAATTTTCCTATTAACCTCAACTTTAACATCAAAATTTTCCCTTTTACTTCAGCTTTAACATCAGAACTTTCCTCTAAACCTCAACTTCAACATCAGAATTTCTCTATTTACCTCAAAATTTCCTTGTTTACTCGTATATTTACCATTTTCTTGATATTTCGTCTGGTAAAAATTTTCCCTGTTACTCTTGAACAATATATATTTTCCCTATTAGTACCTCTAGTTCCTTATTTCTAGGGAAAATTCCCCATACTAGACAACACTGTTTTTGTGTTGACAATCTGGCATCCGTTCTCTTAGGTTTTAATTTTTTATCTATTTTTAGGTTTATTATATTATTATTCTCTTATATTATCCTATTCTAATCTATTGATATAATCCTTACATACTTTTAATATATACTTTGTCCTCTCCACACTACATCTTTACTACCTTCTTACATTTTTATGTTTTTTACACTCTTCATTCTCTATTGTTAACCTACTCCTTCTTTTGACATACTGCATATTTTGTTTTATCATGTTCTATCCCATTTTATTATCATTTTAAAGATATTATACTATATACTATTTGATTCCATAATTGATCCTTTTTATTCTGCAGTAATAGGACCACAGAGACCCCATTTTAATAAATATGATAATAATAATGTATTTCTTAATAGTACGACAAATTCCCTCGTTCGCATATGTTCCGTCGTCTATATTCACTGACGCATATTATCGGCTCCTTCAGAATCGGCTCCTTCTACTAAAATAACTAAAATGTTCAAACCAGACTTAGATATCGACCAAATGTAACTCAGAATAGTATAATTTTAAAGTTAGAAAGTACATAAAAGAGAGTATTTGTTACGTCATCAGCCCCTTGCCTAAGTACACTCCCACCAATCACAGAACGACACATTTTATTTAACTTTGCGCGCGAGCAGACGAGCCAAACTTTCAATATCATAATATGTCCTCTTGAAATGAAAAATATTAGTACTTAACTCTAATCTTAACTACGTACCTACCTACATTAAGTCTTCATTATAATACATCTATCTTCACTACTCAACACGTACTCAATCTCACATCTTGACTATATAGGCTAGCTACTCTATCTTCTATACATAAGTTATATCTTCACTATGGTAGATAATTATAGTTCCACATCTTCACTACTCAACATCACTATAATTTTTACACTCTTTGTTTATAACATATGCCCTAGCTGCCATCTTCACTACTCTCTCACACATCTTCACCACCAATATAAATTATGTCTTCTTACATCTTAATTTTCTTCCATATTATATCATCACTACACACACATATATCTTCACTATTCACAAATACATCTTCACTACACACATACATCTTCACTACCTACGCGTAACATCGGTCTTCACTTTTCATTCTATACATCTTTACTATCCTCCATATAATATTCACTACCCAAACACATCTTCACTACCCCCAAATACATATACACTACCCTCATACACATCTTCACTACCCCAACACACATCTGCACTATCCTCATGCACATCTTCACTATGCACATACATCTTCACTACCTTATGAATATCTTCACTACCATGTATATATCTTCACTACCCCCAAACACACCTTCACTACCCTCAAACACATCTTCAGTATCCTCCACACATCTTCACTACCCCCAAATACCCTCATACACATCTTCACTACCCCTACACACATCTTCACTACCTTCAATGCATCTTTACTATATATCCTCCATACATCTTCACTACTATTCACCATCTCCCCTACCAAACACACATCTTCACTACCTAACATACATCTCCACTACCTTATAAACATCTTCACTACCCCCAAACACACCTTCACTACCCTCAAACACATCTTCAGTATTCTCCACACATCTTCACTATCCCCAAATATTCTCATACACATCTTCACTACCCCTACACACATCTGCACTATACATACATCTTCATTACCTGCACTTATACATTTCCCCTACCAAACACACATCTTCACTACCTTACATACATCTCCACTACCTTCAATGCATATTTACTATATCCTCCATACATCTTCACTACTATTCACCATCCATTGTTGTGATGAAACTCCTAGAAACAAGAATTAACATGATATATACATCTTCACTACTCACACAAACATCTTCACTACCATACATACACCTTTATTACAATACACACATCTTCACTACCCTCCTTACATCTTTACAAGGCACTCACACCCATCTTCACTACCACACACACATGTTCGCTACCCTCCATACACCTTAACTACCTTTGACACATGTTCACTATCATCCATACACCTTAACTACCTTTGACACATGATCACTACCCTCCATACACCTTCACTACTCACACACATCTTCACTACCACATATACATCTTCACTACACTCATAGGCACTCACACCTCACTTCCTTCCAAAGTTTACATTAATGACTAATCGGTAACTGGTGGAATTCCAGGTTGACTACAAATTACTAATATGTAGCAGGTGTAACTTTAGGTTGACTACAAATTATTCCAGTATCCAGAGCAGAAGCCCAATATATTCATCACTGGAATAGCCTATAGTGTATGAAATCTTGAGCTGTCTACAAGATCTGACTCAAGGAAAATCACAACACTAGCTTAATTAAACTCCATAGATTTTTAACGATACCACCTAGGGAAAAATCAATCAACTCAGCGACTATCACAACATACCATTATAAAACATGGAGTCTATGGGAGTCCCAATATTCGAGCCTGAGAAACTCAAACACCTTTTCCCTCAGTTTAAACAAGGAAGTGCTGGCAAAGTCTTCAAAGTGATGTATGATAACCAGCTTGCTTGTCTGAAGATTGGACACTCACTTCACCAAATCAACGATTATCCGTTGGAAGTGGGAAAGATGCACTGTCTGGATGGAGCGGGTGGTGCCCCTCAATTAATAGCAGCTTGTTCAAATATCCCACTTTTTGTTACCACATACTGTCCTGGCATAACCATCCAGGACTGGGTGAAAAATGATACCAACCCTGTGACACCTATGGAGCTGCTGCAAGTGTGCCTGGAGGTGGCCCTACGTCTCAAGGAAATCCATGTCAAGGGAATAATTCACAATGACATTAATCCAAATAACATTATTCTGGACTTTCAAGATAAACATTACACTCGTGCTCATATAATTGATTTCAACCTCTCCACCCATTATGGCTCGTCTCTCGGCTTATGGAACCCAAACAATAGAAATCATGAGAAGAAGTATCCTTGGATTGCCCCAGAAGTGTACCATGGACATACCAGTTGTAGCAGCAGCGACGTGTTCTCATTGGGTTACCTCTTCAGTTATGTTACACGGACTCTGATTGAACAAGATCGTATCCCATCACATGCACCGCAGATAGCATTTTTGGAACATCTGGCAGGAGCTATGAACACATATTTTGAAAATAGGATATCTATTTCTCAAGTTATTGATGTATTATCATCAGCACTGTACAGGAAAAATTAAAAATTATTGTATTGTTTAGTGAAGGAGCTTTTTTATTGTTATTTTGTACATAATAAAACTATTTTTATAAGAGCTTGTAAATAAATATATATGTAATTATAATTATGTATTGTACCAGGATATAACAACCTAATTTATTTAGACCATATAAATAAAATGATTGATTTTGTTTCTTGTTTTTTACTTTACCCACTTTTATGATAATTAATATGTGTAAATTATATCACATAATGAAAAAATGATCATTCACTGATAAGCACTTATGTTGTATAATGTAATGTTGGTATCATAATACTGTACTCATCAAGACTCCATTTCTCTATTGGTAAATACTGAAAAACATTATCAAACACAGAATAAAAAATCTATTTTATTCATGACAGAAAACACATCATATAAGTTGGAGACAATGAATACAGTACACCATAAATGTGTTCCATTTCCAAATTTAATAAGTACTGTAACGTAATAAGTTGTCTGGGAACTACTGAGTATTTAATTGGAGATTACAGTGTTGGTATATATGGAGCAACTGATTCCTGCAAGCTATTATTCTTTGGAGGAATCAAGGTGCTCTCTAATGTACCAAAAGTGTACTACTGTACTGTACCTGTATCTCCTTAAATCATAGCTAAAAATATAAGTAAAATCCCTTGCCTCCCAGTTTGACTACCAAAGTACTGTACAACAATACCATGAACTAAAGATTACATAAAGCATCAAAATGGCTTCTATGTGTGTACTGTACCATATACATCATACAGGTACAGTTGTGGAAGGGAGTTTCGTTACCCCCATGGGATCCCTCTTACCCTAGCACACACATATACAGTATACCAACAAAGATGATTAGTAGACAAGTTGCCAGGAAATTTTAATCATAATGATAAAGCAAGAGAGCATTACGGTCAACTAAAGGTGTGTGCTAGGGTATAGAGGGACCCCTTGGAGGTACAGAAACTCCCTTCCACAACTGTATCATAAGGATACCTGGTGTGAAAAAGTATGACAACAATGAAATGTAGCTTCTTCACAATAAATAACAAGAAAATGCACAGGAGGAGCATTCACCTGATATAAAATGATTTACAATATAAATAAATAGGGTAATTTATCCAGAAGGTGCAGGTAAAACTAAAATAGGAGTGTTACCAGTTCTCTTTCTGTATAACATTACAATAATATCAATCACTCTTACCTGGCATCATGTCACTCACAGCATTATCACACAAAATGCATCTATCTGTAATGCATAATTAAATAACTTTACACACATACTGTACATAACAAGAAGGATTTGTGTGCATTTTTCCCAAAATAATTATGACATGTTGGGTACAGTAAACCATTTCAATATTACTCCAAAATATTTCAGAGTTGTATTGCTCATTTACACAACCAATGGATGCCTTTCTTACTGCAGTTTCATATAGTTTTTTAGCGAGTGTAAGCTTTTGATGAGAAATCTTTACTAACAAAGTATGTATGAACCCTAATATTTAATTTAGCCTGCTGTAAACCACTGACAGTAAAGGTTCTTCCTCGTTTGGTACTTGTGGGTAGTACAGTGTTGGTAAATCTGAAGCAACTGATTCCTCTAACTATTCCAGGCACAGGTCACCAATATTTTTGTTAATCTGGTCTTGTTTCCTGGCATACTTTGGAGGAATCAATGCATTTTAATGTACCAAACATATACCATCTCCTTAATTAATATCCTATCTACATCATCCACCTGACTTGAAAACAAATAATAATGCACTGCAGAAAATGACTAAGTGGATAGTATACATTTGGTCCATAAGAGTGCCTTGAAACCAACAAATATTTATTATATATAATGGTATCCTGTTGCCTGGGATAGTCTAGAGGAATCAGTTGTTCTAGATTTACCACCAACATTATTGTACTATATACCCCTTTAATGCTTTACTTTGCCTAATGCCATATTAATTTCCTTGTCACAGGGAAACCACACACAGCACAATGAGTAAGGTAAACATACCTGTACATACCTCTCATTCATTTCACAACCAACCCAACCTCACCTTACAATACACAATATATACCTGAAATGGTGCGAATTCTACGAAGATAGCAGTATCATCCATATTAGACACTGCATTTATAACAAAGAATACTATATAACTATTAACAACACTACTAGAATGGAATGAACATTTTGAGTGCAGTAACAAAGCATTCTAACCATATACATAGAGTAAGGAGCACAAACAGTAACATAAGCTCTTTACATCCCTATATGGTGTGTCATATTCATTCCTGTTTCCAGCATTCCCTAGTGAGGCCAATTTGTTATCAAGCTTTGGTCTGGAGCACAATGTTGTCACTCATCAAGTTAGAATTTTGTCACAATGAAAACAAATAATTATGTAACTATCTCGGCTTATTATTCAACTACTACCCACAGCCAAAATGCAGTCTAGAGGATCCCCGCAATTATCAATATACAGTATAAAGACATATATAATGTACTGGAATATGTTATGATAAAAATTATTTTTACTGTCCTCAGACTACAGCTCATCTCTTTCAGTAGTATTCAATATTGCATAACACTGAGACAGATTCACTCACCTTTTACTCATCTACACCATTCAGTCCATGATCAGCACCCTAACAGCATCAGAGTACTGTACACTGGTTTTGGTAATACAGTGTACAGTACACTGCAGAACTTACCGGTAAGTTAAGTTAGATAATATTCCCAAATTTAAAAAAAGCCCTAAATTGGACAAATGAGGTGGCTTTCAGCAAGACAAAATGGAAATAAAATATACATCGTTTGCATTCGATGCTCTCACTGTTATGGACAGTGTCTTGGATTAAAGTTTACTTAACTTTACCCTTACAAAATATTAACCATATACTGTATGTTCATTCCACCACTGGCACTGGCCTCCCCAATAAGAGTCCAAGAGAAATAGGGCAGGTGCTAAAGATTGAAAAAGTCAATGATTGGATGATAGCCATAGTTGACCTTGTCTGCATCAGGATGACGGAATGGAGTTGGGGACCTCGGGGAGTACTGGCTGGGGTCCCTTGGGCCTCCAGGGACACGGGTAGGTTGGGGCAGGTCCTCTACTAGCTGAGTCCTGCTGCAGAGGCAAGTGTAATCATGGTATCAACATTTCTAACACAAGCATGGTTGTTGACAATACATTACAGTACTGTAGTGTTTTACCACTTTCTTAGAGCTGCACCACATTAAAATGAAGACTCAAAGGCAAACATCAAAGCTGTAAAGGTTAAATTTTAAAATTCACTGGATGAAAATAAATTATTATCCACACCTGTACTCTTCACCTTGGGACTATGGGACCTTGCTAGTTATTACTAGATGATAAAGTTAAACCAAAGAAAGGGATTGCACATTCCAGCTGCAACATCTGAGAAAATTGTGATACTATACGTTCATTCTTTAAAACTGATAAATTGTGAACCTGCAGGTTACTTCATAAAAGAAATAAAAAAAAAGAAAGAAAAACAAAAAAAGAAAGAAAAGAAAGAGAAAAATAAAAAAAAGCAGTACAGGTACAGTAGTGATATTTTGCTTCATTCAATTCATCCCCTTTTTTAATGAGACCACTATGAGTGTATGTAATCCCCTTATCAACCTTCATACAGCACACAATACCTGGAGACAAAAAACAAAATAATTACATGGATACAAAACCACTATACCCTTAAAAAAATGATGAATTACTGTATTACATATATCACATTAGTGATCACAGTGGAGACTTAAGAGGGGAAGGGGGCCCATCACAAAATTTTGCCCAGGGCCCCCCAAAAATCTTCTGAAACACCACTGACCTTCCCACCCCCGCCCTCTCTCTCCCTCCGTCACCACAGACTGCTGCACGTACCGTAAATATTCACCCCCTGAACCACCACGGCCAGCCATACCTAAGGAGGGACCCACTGACAGTAAGACCAAATTGATTTATTTTCCATTAACCCTATGATTGCCAATGGTTTCTCCGCACTTCAGTAAAATTGTTACAGTCAATCCACATGAAAGAAAAAATACACCATTTTAAAATTAGGATTTAAGTTTAACTGCTTGTGTCTGCATTTGCTATCTTTTAGGCATATCACACTGTCTAGGGTTAGTTAGAACACACACACAAAAAACAAAAAAACACTGACATTCAAAGGGTTAAACAGGTTAAAAATATTAATAACACTCATAATCTGATAACTGCCTCTCATTCATGACTCAGACATCTGTTGATCTTGAATGCTCATTCTGATTACCTTACTTCTTAAGCAAATACTGTAAGATTAATGAAATAATTGAGGACCATAAGGTGATGTACATATGTGCCAATAAATCTTGTAAATGTTACTGATAAGTGGGATTAACTAAGAAGCAAACTTCAGCATTCTCAACCAAAGACATTAGATCTAGGGTACTGTAAGCATCGGATCAAACTAAATATGTTTTTTTTTCTTAGATAACCATCTCCATTTATAAAATTTTAATTCTAAATGGTACAGTGTAGAGAGGAGCCTAACCTGCGGAGGTCTGAGTCAGGGTGACCATAGGGCGGGGTAGGGCGGTCGTGAGATGGGTTAGGGCGGCCGGTGGGACGTGCGGGACGACGAGAACCTGGGCTGCGTGGGACAGGCCGCCGACGTTGCACTTCAGGGACTGATGCTGGAAAATGACAGTACATACATACATGTTCCAGGCCTTCATCCCCACGCTGAAGGTAGCCCCGTCATGTCGCACACCCTCCGAAACACAGATGCCTAACTTAGAACTCCCACCCCTTCCCCCCACACACATACTTCACATCTTAACCCTCCAATCCTTGTTGGAGGAGAGAGCAACCTCCACATTTCCTTGTAGGATTACCAGGGGTACAGCTATGTTTGCATGCATAGCAAGGCCTGTCAGCAAAAGCTGGCTTACCCCTGCCACTTCACTACAGGGCAAACTCTCCCTCCCACATCCAGCCGGTCCATCGGCCACATTCAATGCAGGCCCCTCCCCCAAGGACTGTGAAGCCACGTCCATTCCTCAAGCATTCACCACCCTCCTCCACTCGTTTCTGTCATGTGCAGTCACTCTACCTGACTCCACAGATATACCTCTTCCACTCAAGAGCTCCTTTCCATGTCCATCCATCTTCTCCTTACACCTCCCACTTCTGAGCCCCCTATCCTTTTTACCAATCTATTTTCACCCATTCTCTCCATATGTCCAAACCATCTTAACACACACTGTTCTGCATGGCCTACTAACTCTCATGACACCTGTCCTTCTCCTCACTTCCTCATTCCTGACTCTGTCCATTCGAGTCACACCACACATGCTCCTCAGACATTTCACCTCTACTACATTCAATCGTCTCTCCTTACCTTCCCCCATATTCTATGTTTCCACTCCATACAGTGCAGTAGGCACTGCTATCCCTTCGTACAACTTCCTCTTTACATCCATTCTAAGTGACTTACAGTCAAACATCCTATTTATTCCTCCTAGCACCTTTCCTACCTCATTTACTCTAGATTTTACCACTGTCTCTATTTTGCTGTCCACCGTCACCTTTGACCCCAAATACTTAACCACTTAGCTGCGGGCATTATCTATTTCTGTCCACCCTACTACAGTACTGCCCTTTTAAACATTTTCCATTCCTCCTCTACTTCAACTGTCTCCCTCTCCCTTACTCCATTCCAATTCCTAACAATCTCCTCTTGATACTCCTAAATCTTCTCTTTCTTGCTCAACTCACTCACTTTTAAGGTTCTCTTTACTCCTTCCCTATTTCTTGATACCACTCTTAAACCCACTCTCAACCTAACCTCTACTAGGAAATGGTCAGAAATACTGTACCACCCCCTTCCCCCCTCAATACTCTAACATCCAAAAAACACTATAAAGCATTATTTGACACTACAACATAGTCCATTAATGCTCTATCTACCATTCTTCCATTACCCAGTCTTACCCACGTATATTTTTATAGTTATATTGTATACATAAATGACAGTATATTCAGTATATTAACCCTTGCATTATGGAGTTTCCTTGCTGAATACATTTCTCTGGCAGTACCCACAGCAAATTATACAGTATACTGTATAATTATAATGTACTCATATAACACTGGCAGCCTTGTTGCAGGACAAACAGTGTAGCTACTGGTGTTAAAATATATCACCCTAAAATTCACGAATGAACTGACCTGCCTCCTCACTCCCTCCTGTATTTTGGTCAACCCTCTCAGGTGCCTCAACAACCTGTGGCACTGTAGAGGACCCAGCAGAGTTTATGTGTCTACCCAGAGGAGGGAAGATATACGCATAACCCTGGATGTGACACGAACAGCAACTGGGCACCTGTGGAAAATGACACAAGATGAAAATTAATGAATATGCAAAGTGACTCATCACAAATAGAAATGGATACAAATACCTATACAGTGTATTTGCAATTTTGTTCTGTTCATTCACACTGCTAGCATTTCTCTCCCTCTTGTAATCACTAAGTCATGAGACTGGCCAAAGCAAAAGAAGTGCTTTCATTACTCTACATGAATACTATGTACGATGATGAACCCAAACTATAAAGACCAGAAGACGACTCCCCCAACCTTAAAGATGTCCATATGCAGGCCACGACCCTCGTCCCATGACAGGAGGCGATGGTAGTTGTGCACCTGGTTGCATGTGGCACGGTAGTGGTGAGACACGTAGCTGCAAGCTCCACCAGGTTTCCTGCAATGCATTTGTTGTCATCATTATAAATTCCCAATATCTTGTTATTCAAGGTGTGGAAAAGGAAATGAAAAAAGAAATACACTACAGAAAAAGCAAAAGTCTGATACAGTATGTGAATATATTGCAGTTACTAACATCGCTTGTCAGGATAGGAAGACTTACAGACACTTCTCCATGCGAATAGTCTGAGAATACTTGTCCATGTTGACAATGTATTTCCACTTGCCCTTGGAGTTCCTGGCACGCTTGGGTCTGGCGTACTTCACCTCTGAGGGACAAAGAAACCCTCCGTCCTGTGCAAAGTCTCGGTGCACATGGTTCTCTGTCCCTGCACGCCTGTAAACATGTATAAATGCCTTAACTTCAATGGACATGTAATTGCATGAGTGTGTGTCTGTAAGAGAAAGTGTTTCATTATATTACAATTATACATACCGGTATCTTTGAATCTATGAATGCTCTTTACACACTCAACATTGTCCAGTGTGTGTGTGTTCAGTGATGATCTGGACAAACATATGGGGATGAAACCAATATCCAGAGCTAAGAGTTCAAATCACAGGGAAAAGAAAACAGAATACAGTACTGTACCGTATATTTACAAAAAGTCAGCCTCACCTGTTGCCAAAGTAATGCTGATAGTCGTACCGTTTCTCCTGAGCAGCTGACACTCCATCCACTAGATCGTCAGCACTCTGTGATCTCACATCTGCCACCATGTTGTCAGCTCGAGATGGATCTCTCACCAGGGAGGACAATATTGCTTCACTGCAGAAAGAAACACACCATCAAGAAGAAACTGTAGTGTTGAAGTACAATATCAAGGGAGGTATTATTATCACATTGCAAATATAAACTTATTAATTCAAGAGCAATTGAATAACAGCCAAAAATGAATTAGTCAACACTATCCAGTATTTGCAAATACAATATAAGTAATACAAAGAGAATAAATGTAATATTTCAAAAACCCAGAAGGCTCTTTTTTGTAAAGGATGTTATGGTGAATGGAAAACTGATGGGTATAAAATGTATGTGTACTGAACCCATGTATATAAATGTCATCATATAATTCAATATACTGTTAGACTTTTACACAAGTTAGGACAATTGTTATACTGTATATATTAAATGCTAATCTGTGCATGGTGAAGTACATATTAATAAGTGCATTAATAACAACTTTAACGAACTAAGCCAAGGCTGTATTATAAAGGGTTTGCTGTCTGTGCTCACTGTGGATATTCTTCAGTGTCGAGGCAAATGTCCTCTGTGTACTTGACACAACTTCCCCCACGTCCACCACCAAACCCAGGGTTATTGAAGCCACCAGGGCGAGGTCGTGGTCTGGGGCGGGACGGAGATCGGGGTGGTGGGCGAGGGGCAGGACGAGAAGGAGGACCATGGGGTGGAGGCCGAGAGGAGTGTCCTGGTGGTGGTCTGGATGGTGGTGGTGGTCTGGATGGTGGTGGTGGCCTGGAGGGAGGTGGTCTGGAGGGTGGTGGTCTGGCTGGTGAATTGGGGGAGTCAAAATCAAACTCATGCTTAAAGTTGTTTTGGAAGCCGAAGTTTCCCCCAAACTCAGTGAAGGTAACTGGTCCAAAGTCTGGTCCTACTGTGTTGCTGAAGTCTTCCACATTGGGGAAGCCAGGACTCTGGCGGGAAGGAGTGTGTGGCGGGGGACGGGCCGGAGGAAACTTCACCATGGTCGGGCCAGGCTCAAACGGCAAAGGCTTGAGGATCTCCTGGGGTGATGGGACCTCTGTGGACATGGACAGGGTTACTGGTGGTGTCATGGGTGATTAGTGAATTTACAATGTCACAATCTTCCCTTACACTCTCATCCTTGCAGCAGATCAACTAAGGTAGCTACTACATGACAAATATTTATATGCTGAACCGCCATTCACTTTCTACACCTTAGCCCTGCAAAACTACATTACTGGTATCCAGCTAAACATTATGGCTCAGGGAACAATATAAACATATTTACACATTACAGTAGGCCTAGCATGAATTAGTGTGCACTATACCCCACACTGGCACAGTGTATTAAGCAAACTCTCACTGTGCATCAAATTTTTAAACATAGACTAAACCTCCACATCACACTTGTAAACAGCACTCCATGGTACCACACTAGTGAGTAAGCTTTCTACACTGTATCATATTATTAGATGTATCCAAATTCTTGTACAGTATAAACATCACAGGCTATTAAGCAAAGCATGAAGCACACAGCCACACAGTTAATTATAAAAGAAGTACAAAGGGATACATTTTTTCTATCTACTGCCAAAAAGGCTAATGGCATCAAGAACATGAATAGTCACCATTGAAGCAGTAATATTATATTAATAAAAGTAAATTTATGTACAAAACCTATTCAATTATATTAGTTATATGAAGAGATTAAGAATAAAATATCCACTCCTCACATGCCAAGCACCATTAGTAAGTACAGTACAGGAATTATAGTTATTAAATTTGTCTATTCAGTATGCACTATATTCTACAATTAACTAAAATCATGAGCCAACCCAGTCTATATCCAAAGTCCTGCAACAACTGTGTAAAGGAAAGTCATTTGAGGGAGATATCAGGCGGCTGATACATGTATATTGCATGTAAATTTGAACTGTACTGATAAGGCAACATATCATAGCATAATGTATTGATACTGTTTATGATTTTAAAAGGTGTTGTAGAACCTTGGTTGGGAACTGTTGTCTTACCGTGCCAAGCCTGGATGAGAAGCCACTGCCACCACCAGCCTTTGTATCTAACAACACTATATGAACAACTACCAGTAGGTCAGTTATAACTACACATTTACAAGGGTCAGATGCTGTTGGTGAATTGGAGGCTACCAATTCCTTGATACTGACCTGAAAAAGATTACTACACTATACAGCAAGGTACAGGTAGTCTGATTTGTGGTAGGTGGAGGAATCAGCAGCTCAAATTCACTGACAACAACTGCTTTTAATTAGTTCTGTACAATAGATGCAAGTTTTCTTCCCTCTTGTATTAATAATGTTAATTCTATCACTCTGTTTGTCTCACCTTACCTCATATCACTCCTGCCTGTGGGTGTGCCTGTCTGCCTGCCTAACACTATATACCCTGCCATTGTGTCAACCTACTTCTATTGTGGTTGATGCTGGCCTCACCTTGCGGGTTATACTGCACCTGTCGATATGGAACTTTGTATGAGTTTGGTTACTATAAGATTAAAGATTATGTGCTGGTGTTTTGGTATTGTAATAGATAGTGTTATAACAAAACTACATAGTATGAATCACTATGTGGGAGGAATGAAATATAAGGGGTGAGATGCACATACATTTGTACCGTACTGGTGGAAATTTAATTGAAGAGGAAGAAAGAAGACCACAGTAGGCCCGGAAGACATTGTAGCACGAGAGAGGAGAGAGAGGTGGGACAGTAAGCATGAAGGAAATTGAAGGAAAGGAGGGGCAGTTGAAGAATTGAATGGGAATGGCAGTATACAGGGTGAATAAGTAATGTGGCATCAAGACTAAAGTGAAGATTACATCATGGGGCATACATATGGAACTATGACCTGAAATTATAATACTAAGGCAACATTATACTGTAATTGTATCAGCAACCGACACAAATACACACACAGTCAGTTGCTGTCCCGAGTCACTTGGATGTGTGTCAGCTCCTCTTAAGAGTTAACATCGATTTTCAGCTGCTCTCATGAGTCACCTATGATAGATATCAGGTGCTACAAAAATCTGAGACATGAATTGAAAAAGTTAAATAAGATAATTATCAAAAGAAATAGTACTTCCACATCAAGCACCTGCAGTAAAAAGAAATATCTATACAAATTAAAGAATAAACAACAAAGTAACATACTTCATATTAGTGACATAATAAACTATCCAAGGAATAGAAATAGTGATATCAAAGTTAACAGTAGTGGAAGGTAGTCAGTAACTTACGAAGAACCTGGAGTGTGGGTCATGGCGATAGGGTAGAGAGTGTCGTCTTGGGGGGATGCGGGGTCGTGGGCCCTGGGGGATATAGGGATAATATTATGCTAAAAAACAGAAACACATAACCGCTGATGAAACCAGCTGTAATTATGAACAAGTTAAAATAAGGGTACATGTATACAGTATAAGAAAACAATTATTGTGTTCTTTTAAAAAGAAGTACTGTATAGACTATGGTACCATAATTAAACTAGATTACAGTAATTCATATGAAAGGAGATGTGTGGTATGATGTGCTTTGTGCATTACACACTGACAATTGCAAAACATCAGTAACAACTCATCGAAATGGAAAAGAAGTGTCTGCAACTGTGACATGACACCTCTTTCAGAATGAAATGACATGTAGGGAGCACATAAGTTTTAATCTAGGGCCTGATTTATTCTACAGTTATCTTGATTCGAAGGTGTAGGCTATTCTAAACCTCTATAAATTGATTGGTTAGAGGATGGAGGCACATGTCTTTGAGTGATACTTGCTCACTTGTACTTACTAAAGGCAGTGGCTTGCCAGTAAACACCATGCCAATCATCTTTTCACGGAGGATGTCAAAGTTGTCTTTGCGACGAAGGCTGATGAAGGCCTCAGCAACAGGGGCAGGCATCATCTCCTCCACCTGCTCATCTGTGGAGGCCTCAGCCTGGTCTATCCGGTCCAGTGTCAGTTCATACCCTGCAATGAGACGTACAGTACACCACCATAGTTTGGAAGGCAAGATGCTGGTCATGAATCTAAGAATCCTCACTCCTCCAAACTGTACCAAGGAACTGACCAGATATATTTTACTTCTTGTCACAATATAGAGGAGTCTGGTTAACTTCTGATTCACATCACTATGTTGTGCAGGGACAAGGGAAAATTTGTCAGTATTATCACAAAACTGCTTAAGCCTCCCTACCAGCAGCCTTAGCAGCCCTGATAAGATCCTCGGCGGGTGAGAGCTCCCTGGTGGAGTTAGCTGACGAGATGCGGGCCTCTGCTACAGGACTCTGACTTACGCTCTCCTCCTGCCCCTTCACCGCCACCGTCACCACCATCATCACACACTGCAATGAATGTCATCACTATACTCATCATACTGCACTACCATTTTGACAACACCTTCATCAACACAACCATCATCACTAAACACTACATGAGAAACTTCACTATGCCAGCAAAACCTCCAAAAGTTAAAAGATACTGTATATAACACGGTAAAAGTAAATCTAACTTACATATAAAGTTATCAACATGGTGCCTTGTGTCTTGATGTCAGGACTAATGGTTCCAACTACACCATCTGCAATAAAGATAATATTCTCAGTGACAAAAAATGGAGCTATTACAGTTCCAAGGAAGAGTCAAGAGTATGAAGGATTATCCTTGGTGTTAACGATGGCTCTGGTGTTTGTCTATGAAGTTATCGTCCCAGTATACCACGCCATCGTGCATCGTCAGTACTGTATCATGAATGTTCTTGGTGATGGTCCAGTATCCATGTGTATGTATAGCAATGCAAAGACATTGCCCAGGGAAATAAATTATTTGAAAAGGAAAAAACAATGAAAAACAACCTAGGCCTGGAATAACTTGTCAGGCAAGGAAGGTGATAGAGGGCCAGGACAGTCGAAGTGGAAAGGATTGGCTATACGAAAAAAAACAAACAATGACAGAACCTAAATACAAATAAACCAGGAATGGAACACACAATCTGAGCCTCGTGTGTAGTATGAAACAATAGGAGAGGAGGAGTCAGCTGGTTCCCCCTCTGTCCACCACACAGCTGCTGCTCATCACACACCTGCTCACTAACACGCTCTTTTAATTTTCTTCCAGTGTAAAGTCAAGGTTTTATCGTCATGTGGTAAGGAAAGTGTGTGTGTGTGTGATAGCTATAGCGATTATCTCCATTTCCTCCCAAAAGACTTCAAAATAAAGAAAGTTCGAAAAAGCTGTAAAGGACTTCCACAACCTGATTTTGAGTGGTTGGAGAGAGCAGAGTTGCATAATTTATAAAGGTGTGATGTTTCAGTGCTTGTGATACTGTTGAACACATTCCCTCCCCAAACAGCCAAGGGGCTATACGTCTGAAAGTTTGGCTAATTTTGAAGACGACTGAAAAAAGGGACAGACTGTCATGTAGTAAGGAAGAGAGGGGAATGTGTGTGTGTGTTGCCTTCTTTTCTCCGCTTACAGATAGAGAGAAAGCCCTTACGACTTTGGGTAATACGATATGATATAGCGAACCACGCAATGTGAAATGTGAATGTGAAAAACAGCTAAGGGAAAAAAAAAGAGTAAACCCAACCTACGTTAACGAAAGTCAGATGGTTCGTTTTGTTTGCATCTATTCCTCCGTAAAATATCTTCAAGCAGACTACAATATACGTGACTGT
This sequence comes from Petrolisthes manimaculis, assembly GCA_034508575.1. NCBI lineage: Eukaryota > Metazoa > Arthropoda > Malacostraca > Decapoda > Porcellanidae > Petrolisthes > Petrolisthes manimaculis. The sequence continues at coordinate 129,038 of JAWZYT010002010.1, forward strand.
GAAAGTGTACAGATTTTATGGGAGTGAGCGGGATATCTTCCTCTTTCCTGTTCCCACATCTCCCATCTCGCTTCTCATGCTACTTCACATTCTCTCTATCTCTATCTCTCTCTCTCTCTCTCACACACACATGTGTACCTTTCTCAATTCCCTTCCCTCGGGGTTTCCCATATGCTGACAAATTATAATAAAAATTAGATTGGAATATTTAAAATCCCACTAGTTCGTGTCCGACTGAAAGAGTTCCGTGTATTTTTTATATTATGTACAGTCGGCGGCGGGGTATTTTCTTGACGTGTCGGCGTAGCCAGGATAAATTTACCTCAGAAAAACCCCAGACGTTTCTCGTGAACTCAAACCCGGCCCAAGCTATTCGCAGTCCGTCACTGTATCCACTCTGCATGTATAAGTTTTATATAGATACAGCAAACCCCTCTGGAGTAATCTCTGTAGCTGAGACTGGTGACCAAATAACTCTTACTCATCGTATCTTAATCATGACAAATTTAGAAAGGATCGATTAGATCATGTGAGCAAATCAAGCCATTTTTTTCCTACAACGATCAAGTTTTCATGCTGGATCTCACGAACTTCATAATTACGCAACTAAAATAATATACTCAGTGATATTTGTAACCTCCGTAACGAACAATCTCGACTCTATATCCACGGAGAGATTCACAGTGTAGTTGGCGGAACCTCCCTTTCGTTTTGAAATCCACGTGGGACTTTCCCGCCATTGCTGCCTTTCCCCGCGCTCAGCTGTGGTCCATTATTTCACATGCTGTTATTACATTACCCTCACGACTCCACACCCTTCCACTCGCAATGATAGGATATGCTACCATTACCTGGGAAAAATATAAAGATATAAAGTCTAATTCTAGTATACAATGTGGAATCTTGGGTGGTTGCACGTACAGTACAGTACATTTATTTATTGACAAAGTTTCACGGTATCATTCGCTCTCTTATGACAAATTTCACTTCCCTTAACCTCTTGAATATCTCAGTGGCCTACTTGGGATTAATCAGTCATTTTACTCGGTTGAATAGATTTTTTCCTTTTTTAATGTACATTGGTAAGCTATTGATTCCTCCTAACTACCGTATGGCGTATGCCTGGAAACACATCCCCTATTAGTAACACTGTGTAGCCTACCCATTCAAAAGATAGTAGTAGTGTTTCTAAATCTGGAGCAACTGATTCCTCCAAACTATTTCAAGCAATAGGACAATTATTTTTGTTAATCTGGTCCTGTTTTTCTTGCTATACTTTACGGGAATCAAGGCGCTTTAATGTACCAAATATGAATTACCTCCTTATGCAGCACAGGAAGAGTATTGAGAAGAGGAGTTTATTACAGTGAGTGGGAAGAAAGTGGAGCAGGAGTCCTCCGAAGACCCACTGAGCCACTTTCAGGTGGAGGCGTCTGTCTGTCTGATAGAGGCGCCAGGTGGCCACCCTACACCACCACCACCACCACCACCATTACCACGGGACCAATGTTATAGCTGTAGTGGTGGTGGAGGGGAGGGAATGAGTTAGACCATGGATATATAATAGATACTACTGTATATTATACCTCCATGAGTTAGACCAATGCTAGCTGTAGAGGTGGTGGAGGGGAAGGGGGAGGACCAATGCTACCTATACTGATGGAGGGGAAGGAGGACCAATGCTAGCTATAGTGGTGGTGTATGGGAAGGGGGAGGACCAATGCTATAGCTATATAGTGGCTGTGGTGGTGGGGGAGGAGCAACCCACACACTTAATTTAAACTGATGACTCCATAACAGTAGGTACCATTCTGCCGCAACCAACCATAACAATGTGATAAACAAACAAGTGTAGGCGACGTGGCTCAGAAGAATTTATTTGCCTTCTTTGTTTTTCTTCTTTTTTCCCCCTCGCTATTAAGATGTTATCATATTGCCCATTTGGTTTTAGAAGCTACTGACTGGAATTATTCAAAGTATGCCAAGAAATAGTAGGCTACCACAGTGATATACGAAAGAAGGATCAGTATTGTAGCAAAGTTGTTGAGTTCTTTTAAGGAACAAGTAGCCGTTCAATCTAATCACGAGAACATTCTTTTAAAGATGTTACCATAAATATATTCTTGGCTCGTTCTCATAATAATCGTCCACTTTCACGAAAATGCCTGTAAATTACACTTCGTAGTGAAGAGTTTACAATGCTGGGTAACTAATGCCTGAGAAACGTGAGTGAGAGTAATGACAAATCACAAGAATGAAAGGCCAAAATTTCAGCAGGAATCTCCAACAGATAATCATAATAATGGGCAGTGTTTACCTCAACAAAGTAGCCTAACTTACTCCAGTAACGTCCACACTGAACGAAGTGTGTGCTCATGTCTGGGTAATATAATTTAAAAAGGATTTTAATTATGGCGGGGGGATTCTCTTTTCGGTTCCTCCAAACTACTGTATGTTACGAAAATGATCCCCCATTAAAGTATTAGGGTACTCTGTTTCCTGGCATAGTTTGGAGGAAAAGCATTTCTCCAAATTTAGTATAGCAATCAAATTTTTTGCAGCTGATGACGGTAACAATAACTAAAGCTAACGGAAAAGTAGTGTCTAAGATTAAGTGAACACAGTCTATTATAAGAGTTAATGAATTTATCTTTTCAAAACAGACCTGGATACTCATTACGATAAGTGCCTCATACTTTCAGGACTTCGTTTAATTAATACTCCATCAGGCAATTCGAAACACACCTGGATACTAACTATAGGCTATTATGGATAGTCTCTCATACATGCTGGAGCTTGTTTAATATATACTCCATCCGGCTATTTCGAAACAAACCTGGATACTTATTATGGCTCGTGACTGTACCAACATACTAGTAGGCCTAAATGAGTGAAACTATTCCGTGTGACAGCTGCTGTTGAGTGAGTGAGGAGGTTCATGAGGTGCGTCTGTTACCGGTATTGTTTAATTCCTCCTCTGGTTGACCTTGACACACTTCTTATTTTTCCTCTTTCTCTCTTAAAGAGGGTAATAATAATTATACGTTTGGTATTTACATCAGAGTGCCTTGATTCATCCAAAGTATGCCTGGAAACAAGACTATTGTTACTTTGAATAGTATGGAGGAATCAGTTGCTCCAGAATTACGAACACTGAAGATATCTACGATCTAAACACTAAAATAAATACTACTAATATATCCCAACTGTATACGGGTACGTAATTTTGATTGTAAAATGCTTCGAAAAACTGAGATGTATATTAATTTACCCGGTGGATATTGTATTTCTGTATGGTGAATGTGTTTCTTCGATGATTAACCTTTGTTATTTTTGAAGACGCGCTGAGTGAGGCGACCCGACTTTTGCCGCCGACTGTAAGGACCTATTGTCATCTGGACTTTGCTGTACACTATCGGTAGGGGTGATTAATGTCTACAGATATTAAGTCATCGTTGGTTCTTGTAGTGGGTTTAACGTACCGGAAAATTGAGCATGAGTGACAAGCATAAACTGTACGGTCACACGCCTTAACACAACACGCACCTGTGTTTTCATAGGAACAAAAAGAAGCAATAAATAACAATAACAACTTGTCATGTTCTTTCTGCAGAGCACGGTCAATAGTATCATATCTCTCTCTCTCAAGAGCAGCAGAAAACAATATACTGTACGTAGTCTAGACCAGACACAGACAATCAAGTGCCACAAACACATTTCCCTCGTGGTTAATAATGTATTCTGATCCTTTTTCTTCCCTTATAATCAACATAAATTGTAAATGTTAACATTAACATTTATTGCCAGTAACTCAAGAAATTACTATTAATGACGCAATTTTTGTTCTTCCTGTAGCATTCCTCTAGGTAAAAATGGGTGCAGGTATAAATATTCATACAAATGCATTTAATTATCGTTCCTTTAGTTCGTTTTGGTTCAATGTCATGCCTATATTTCCAACGCTCTCAACATCAACAACACAAAATCCTCCCCTTCGTATCTAGCAATAATTATTTATCTTCTTGTTACAGTTACATTATAATTACAAACCATAATATATAATTGAGGACCGGGCCCCTGTGAGCCTAACCTACCAGGTTTGTTGACATCATGACCGCGCCGTGACTACAACCCCGCCCTTCAAGTTGTAATTGCCACCGATACCGTTACCCGCCTTCCTTCTGGCTCAACCCTAGCTTCTTCTCACACAAACGTTCCCATACCTCCTCCTCCTCCTGCAGTGCCTCCCTAAATATCCTACAGATGGGGTAACGAACTCCTAATTTGACCTCAATCGTATCCCTCATTCAGTCACTTTTGGTCAATCTAAGTAACACCAGAGAAGTATACTGTGACCCTGCCTTTATAAAACACAACTGAAGTGAGTAGGCTATGTGTGTTTCTTGATTGGCCTTTCACATCACAATATCAAATTACGCACCCTATTGACCTGCATGACGCACCTTCAGCAGAATAAGTAGAGTCAACACAATTCTTTGGATTATAAATGAAACATTAACTGTCCCTCTAGGAATATTGATGATAGAGCTCAGTGCACCGAGACAGACAGCAGTATCAATGTCCCTATACAGTAACTTGTGATGCAGCTTAGACAACAAGAATTCATTCATTGCAGTTATTAATAATAAAGGGAAGTAACCTACCGTGGACATATAAAACAGACACACCTGAAACGGGGCCTGAGCATTGGGTAGGATGAGCGCAAGATACAAACAGTCTGTTTGGATCTTGGATGAGCGAGACGTGAAGCGGCACATCATATTCAATGCTCTGTGCCATGTGTCCGCAACTGTATAATGTAGCCTAGTTAACTGTAGTACCGGTATAACAGTACTGGTAACTGCATTAGCACATTAGGGTGTTCACATATCATACAAATATCTGTTATTCTGTCTCAGGGAACGAAAATATGGGGAGACAGAAGAGCACAAACAGCTGCAAATAGACCCCAAGCTGTTTCCGCTAACCTGCACACAACACAACATTCTCATAATCTTACATACTGAACGAGACTGATTCACACGCACCGTTAACCACAAATACACAGTCAACATGATTCAATTGGAACCACTTACTGGGCACAAAATAAATGTACCGTTTAATAAACAGTAGACTAGGCTACGTGAGTGGTTTTAGCCTACCCGGCCAGGTTGAAAATTTGGCAGACGTTCTCTGCGGGGAAACTGTTAAACAACCGTTACGGAAAATGATGACGATGGGCAATTTTTTATACTTATATATCAACTGGATTCTTGTTGTGGTTAAGTATATAGTTTGCCGTTTTGGTGATGACGTCAGCTATGTGAAAGAAACGGTCGAGCGAGTTTGAACAGGGTGTGGTAAAGGCAAGGCATATCCACAAAACAGTTAGCCTAATAATAATAAGAGGAATTTCGTGATTTATAATGGAGGGATATGATTAAACTGCATGGTTGTGATTGTTTTTTTGTTTTTTGTTTTGCGTGTGTATAATACAGCCGAGGCAAAAGGACTAATTACCTATAGGCCTATCGTAGTTACTATTTTTTTATAGCGAGCTTAATTTATTGCCGATTGGTTACTTGCTCCAAAATTACATGGATTTCTATAATTTTCCGACATTACTATTATCAATCCACTGTATATGAAAGATTATGGTGATATTTGGAGCAGCTATCATTATATGCATTACAACTTTAAGGAGCGGCTAATATAGAGCAGACATGTAGCCTACAGTAACGTTTAACGGTATCAGAAAATTAAATTAATATTGACCCAAGTAATAAAGTTACTAGTAGGATGGATGTACTGCCACCGGGAAAATAATGAAAATTAACCACATCACCGCAGAGATAATAATTGTCAACATGACGATGCAGCCAACCAACCAACACAAACGATTAATCCCAGGAATAATTTATTATGGTGTACGGTAGTGGTCTGCCCTTAGGTCTGCCCCCGGCATAATAATTATACGTAAGAAGCCATCCACCACAATCAATAAAATACAGAGGCATAGATAGTCTCCACATAAGTAAATACCGAGTAAATAAATACCCTGAAATCGAAGGACACTGAAACCCGTGTGTTTGTGTTGGAATATAGTCACTGATACACAATTTTTCATTTCTTCATCCGTCATTCACTTGTACAAAAAATATACATGATATTTACCGATATATACTCTAGCCTACTGGAGGGCAAATCAAGCTCACATTCTTGTGTTCGTATAATAAACGTAGTCAAAACTCATTAAGTAACTGTCAGAGAGAGAGAGAGAGAGAAGTTTTGTCCACATCTGTACAACAGCCAGCAACAGGTCTTGAGAATGAGGAGGTTGGTAAGAGGGAGAGGTGGTGGGGGAGGTCCTAAGGCAACGCTGACCGCTGTCTCACCTACTACACTACCTTGCCCACCCCCACCCACACCTCCCACCTCACATCCTCTGCAACACAGACACTGCTTCATTATCATCATCCTTTCATTAACCCAACAAGCCTCAGGACCTCTGAAAAGGTTATTGTTGTTATTGTTGTACATTATTGCCCACATCCACCTTCACTTCCCTTCCCCTGCAACACAGACACTGGTTCGCAATAATTTGCTTCATCATCAACCTTTCATTCACACTACAAGCCTATATTATCATTAATAATAATATTATTATTGTTGTTATTATTAAGGTATCTTCCCAAGCTTTTGTGTCATTTCTTCAAGTGGGAGTTTTGAAAATTTAATCTATGTTTACTTTTAAATACTGAAACAAAACAGATTACCATAGTGGTATAAAGAGGCAGGAGGCTTTCATGCATAGTTTTCATAAATTTATAGTACTCTTTACACACGCAAAAATAAGTTGTACCGGTACCTATATCACTTCGCCTACAGGTTCTGCATGAATATCCAGACTGAAAAAATCTATCATTACTGTAATGTGGCGTATTGCATCACCAGTATTCAGATAGGGTAGGTTGGCCACATATACTATGACAGTGCTGTATATGGGAGAAAGTTAACAAATGACGTAGCACAAAGTATGGTAAGGTAAAAAAAAAAAAAAAAAAAAACATTCATTTTTCGCTTATTCTGTCAAATCGTGCTTCCTTAATTATTCTTAACTCTCCCTGTTGGACTTTCATCATCAGGGTCTTCGAATTTCTCCCTTTCTCATTTTACACTCACAATTTTTTTTCTATACTGTACTTTTTTACTTGGAATAGTTTGGAGGATTTATGCAGTTGCTCTGGAATTGCCAAAACCGTACTATCCCCCTCAGTTTGTATGAATCGGCAGTAGTCTCTAATTCCCCGACAGCAGCACAGTCCTCATAACATAGAAATCTTGAATATTATAAGGCTGATCATGAAAACCTGACTTATTGCTACTTGCCGTTTCACTTTCTATTACCTCGCTGTTGCGGCGCCTTATATCAATCAATCTTTGTGGTCGAGTTCAGAACTATTTACCATACCTTCTATCAATCACCACATTTCCAACTACTGTATAATCAGTCTCCCAGTCTATGCCAGTATTTTTCCATCCCAATCTTCTGTAACGCACCATAACTTTTCTAACTCCTATCCATCTCTTCAACACAGCCTATGCCCAGCCGTCAATTCATTAGACGTTCCTCATCACACACTAATAATAGACTAATTACTATAGTTTACAGTCCACACACAGCTGCATGGTTACTATCCCTCTTTATACAAGTGGAGAAGGAAGAACTCATGCAGGAGCTCCCCAAACGTGCACGGTGCGCACCATGTTTAGGCCTAGTTCCGTTGTGGGTACCGTATGAGCCAAACCACAATCCAACCTCAAACATGTATACGGTATACTCCATTATATAGACAAACTTATATCGATACTTCCGTGCATTCCAAGCCATTTTCAACCGTGCAGGCTACTCTTGAGGTGGTCATTTCTTATCGACGAATAATATTGTAGCGTTACTGTTTCCTCCAAACTAGGCTACCGGCAATTAAAGCATAAAACAAACCCAAATAGTATAATTACTCGTCTGTCTCCTGGCAATTCCACCAAAACATAATAACTTCCTTAATATTTGTTTCTCGAAGCACTATAAATTGTGGTAATCTTTTCTTATACAACATTGGTACCCGGTATTTATATGCTGTATCACCCACAGAGCCACTAGCCTATATAGGCTACTGTCCATACGAAACTGTGAAACATCATACCTGTTACACCGAGAAGTGTGCTCCTCTACCACTACTACCGTCAAACTTTATTGCCTGTAAACTCTCGTACCTAACCTCACCGTGTGCACTTTCCCGCCACATCACTCTCCATAATAGCCTACACACATACATTTTCCCTCGATCCCCGCACAAATTTCACCCGTCGAATAGACTAGGGGCTCTATAGATTTCACTAACTCTCGATCGCCATATGAAGAAAGCATATACGTCCCTGACCGCGAAAATCAAGTGCTGTCAGCAGGTGTTTGTGAAATTTAAATGCCGCGCGCCAGATGTTTGTCAGATAACTCGGTACGAAGGGAAGAGGAATATTCTTATCGAGTCATCAACTTACATTACCAAGAGAACAATAGGTAACTGTACATACAGGCTTGAATTATATTGGCACACCTAACAAACTGCTGAACACCATCTGTGCATCTTTCTTTCCCCATTAGCCTATTACGATGACTTATGCCCCTTCTGACGCAGTATGCAAGTCTGAACAAACTTGAACGAAACATTGGACTGGTTGACGGTCAAAAAAATGTTCTATCAAACAATTTATATCGCTAGTAAATAAGCTCAATTGTCCTGTTATGTAATTTATTTGACAAAGGAATATATTGTTTGGCATATAAAAGCCATCAAAGTTGCACATAATGGAAGTTGATGGCGCGTATTCGTGACGTCAAAAACCAGACGCCTTGGCCGCACCAACGCTTTATTTACCTTTGAAAGCAAGAGATTGTGATGTCTAGGGGAGATGTGCGGTATTCTTGTGCTTTTACGGAGGATATACTTCATATTCACCATGCCAGTCAATAGCTAGCAATGGTATTTTGTCCCAAAATGCAAAATATTAGTGGAAACGCTCCAGAAAAGAGATTTATTAGTGTGATGTGTAGTAACTCCATAGTAGCTGTCGGTACACTTGTGGCCGGTGACGTCACCAAACAGTGTGAGGTACGATGTTTCTCCAACACTTATTTTCCCTTATTTTTCGTGAATTTCAACTCATATGGGAAAAATATTGGTATCTCCATGATCAGGAGTGCCCATTTTATTGTATTATATACTTTGTACACGACCGTCAACCAGTCCAATCCTCTATTAGTATTATTGAGGGCGTCTGTTTTCTTGCATCGTTAGGAGGAATCAGTAGCCTTCCAATTTGCCAACATACAAATCTCCCCTTAAGTGGACTTCATCTAAAAAAAAACATTCAAGGTACTCGAATAGGCCCAACAGAAGCCTGGAATTATGCATCTGACTGTACAATATAAGAAAACAATGTAAACTCAATGAATAATGGCAAATTCTACACACAATTTCATACAGCAAATAAACTTGTATAGAAATGGTACGGTACCGGTAGCAGGCCTAAGTTAGCAAGAAAAACTATGGCAAATTATATAGTGAATGGTCTGACGGTGTAGTATGAAGTCGACAGAAATGCCGTATTAATTAGATCCTTATACAACTTCATTATCAGGGAACCAATGGAATGGAATTTATTATTAGTCCCGCCTGCAGTTGCTTCGGGCAGAGTAATAACGGTAATGACAAATAATGATGGAAATAATACTAATTGTGGTTAGGGTAATAATGATGTTAATAATAGTAATGATGATGTTACCTCATTAACTTAATTGTACCACAGGAGTAGCTTTGTGTGACGAGGTGAGGTGGACCCCATCACCACCAACACCGACACTGACACACACATCCACTCTACCGTAACAAACACACACAACACAACCTCAAACTGTACAGTAAAGAACCTGCCTGGCAGATTATTATAGGCGAGCTACAACCGACTTTAATCTTAATTTGGGCCCTAATGACAAGACGACGAATAATAAGATTTCCTGACGGTATTTCATACAGTAGAAAATTGGTCTAACGATAACCATAAGAATCCGGCAAACAATCTTATTTTTTGCCGTGTCCTTTAGGGGTCCTCGTAGCTGATTATCTAACTTCCTCTATCCCTGCATCTTCCCTTACCGGTACCATATCAATAATCACCAAACAGTTAGACATACATTGAAAGGAGACAAATCAGCTTTCATTACCGGTACCTGTGATTTATTACGCTCTTCCAATTAACTGAAGCACAACAAGAGTTTTGTGAATAGTCTGTCCAGAGCATAAATATCCGGGGTGCTGACGATGGAGTGGTACCGGTACGATAACTGTTAGTTGTCACTCTAGGCTCCTATGAAGTCATCGTGCCGGTACATATCATGCTATCCTTAACACCATAAAATTTAATATTCATGAATAATTATGGCCCTTTACATCGCTGTCTTGTATAAAAATAGTTTTTAATTAAGATCAACGAACATACACGCTTGTCTTAATTATTTCCGTGGTTGTGGGCTACGGTTTGCATGACTGCGATATCGTGTAACAGATCTAATTAGATGCATGTGTCTCACGAATTCCTGTTCCGTCATCTCGCCTCAGGCTGTTCTCTCACCTCATGGGAAGGTTTTATCAACACACACACTGCAGCATTTTGTAGCAAATTTCTACGTATATTCTTGGTTGTGGGGTTGATAGTGTAGCTTTCTGACATAAGGTACCTGGGAAGAATAAGCGAGAAAATAGACCAGAGAAAGTTTTAAGTATATATTAGTAGGCAAAATAAGTACATACGTGAAGTCTTTTGCCTCGCTTACTGATAAGTGAGGGCAAAAGTAAGGTCTGGAAATCCGTCTGCCTGTGACAAAAAAACAACAAGAAAGGCAAAACAACATAATTATTACCTCCACACAAGAAAAGTCAAATAAAATATTAGGTATCTCCACCCAGGAAAGGTCAAACAAATATATATCTCCAGACAGAAAAGATCACATAAACTACAGCGTACATTGCAGTATCTCTACACAGGAATGGGCATGCAAAATATAAATCTCCACAAGTGAGGGCCCCAAATCGACAAAAAGTTGAAAAAGGAGCCCGAACAGATCACATACCTGGAATACCCGAACCCGTTATACCAGACGAGCAAGCATGGGGCCGTGTGAGACCAGTTGGCAATGTACTGTATATGTTTGTTTGTTTGCGTGTTTGTGTAGGGTAAACAAATTAAGCTCCTTCTTCACCTTGCTAATGCCATGTGTGTGTGTACGGTAAACAAATGATGCTCCTTCACCCCTCTAATGCCATGTGTGTGTGTATGTATGTGTACGGTAAACAAATGGTGCTCCTTCTTCACCCAGCTAATGCCATGTGTGTGATGTGTGTATACGGTAAACAAATGGTGCTCCTTCTTCACCCAGCTAATGCCATGTGTGATGTGTGTATACGGTAAACAAATGGTGTTCCTTCTTCACCCGGCTAATGCCACGCATCAACACACAAGAAAACAACTCTAGTGCAAGTTTGGTAAACACTTCACAGTTTTGTAGTGGTTGCACTCACGTACAGTACGTCAGTTAGAATTAAACAACTGGATTAATTTCCATTTTCTCGTTATCCTGGAGGTGAGGACTTTTAATTAAATAGGAGCAGACAGGATAACTTAAGTACAGTAGTAGGCTACATCCATATCATGTTTCGTAGCCATATTGTAGAAGTATAACCCCATTATCGAAATTCTACACAGGCACACAGACATTTGCACCTACGTAATGATAGCCACTTCCTTAGAAGCATAAAATAACATAATAAACACACACATGCAATTCCCAGTAAAATAATGGGTCCACTTATTCCAAAATTCAGGCCTACGTAAATTTGAATTCATACACAATATTATTTTGCTAGTTCCTTAATATACTATATTGTGTGAACTACTACTGTATATCCCATTTTACTTACTTTACTACCCAATAACTGAGATTTTATTTATGTGTACTGGAGACAAATCAACATTATTATCACTCGTATCAAACCCATAATGCATTTTCACTTAACCTTTAGTAGTTGAGCAATGTTACATTAATTAAATAGTTGGCATAAATATAACAAAAACTTCTAAGATCAACTTACCATTACGATTTTTCGTCTTGCATGAAGGATGCAAAACAAACTTAGCCAAAATTCAAAGTTCCTTTACTATATTAACTTCACTGGCACGATCAACACTGTAAATAAATATAATTTCTGACAGTACTACACACTCTTCGCACGATAGAGCAGCAAAAAAAACTGTTAAAATGATCAATACAAATTATAAAACGATGTAAGGGTGGTGCCTGTCATTCCCTACAATATACAAGAGGAGCGAGGAATAGATTACCTCTCACTTCGGCCTCCCGAGTTCAACTGACGTCACATTACAGGCTGTTTACTCGGCAGTGAGCCACTGAGCTTCAGTACTGCCGTCGGCTTCCATGAGTTCCGAAAATATTACCCTAGAATCGAGTCAGTTTTACCCTAAATTACTAAGTATTACCCTACAAAGTCGGCAACAAAAAGTCATTTAGGAATCATATATAAGATAAACTATAATAGATTATATATGTAAAGATCTTCATGTTCTTCATTGAAAGAAAATAAACTTACGGTACCTGGGTCATGCTCAGATACACTGCATTAAGATAACTTGATGGGTTTAGCAAAATTGCAAAGCAATGTAAACATGTAACCTCAGTATCAATTAACTTCCTACTTTTTTTGTTCATGTATACAATAGCTTTGTGTGCTATTCTTAATTTCCGATAGATTTTGACATGTTTATAATATGTTTTGCCGAATTTAATTAATTACCCTAAAATTATCCCAAATTAGGCCTTACCCTATATACTACCCTAAAGAGTCTATTTTTCCTATAGTTTAGGGTATTTTACCCTGAAATGGAAGCACTGGGCAGTGGCCATTGGGGCCATCATGCCAGTAATTTCAATATTACCAAGTCTGCTTGACGATATTTCCCTAACTTCACTTTAGAATTTCCTTTTTGCCTCAACAATTCCCTGTTTACTCTTGAAGATAATCACACATTTACCATCTTGATATTTCATCCGGTAGAAATGTTCCCATTTTCTCTTGTACAATCTTAATATAATTTCCCAATAAGTACCTCTAATTTTCCATATCTAGGTAAAATTCCCCATATTTGGCGACACTGCTGACTGACCTGGACAAGAAAGAAATTCAAGGAAACCGCTCCGTCCATCTTCCTACCGATTCCCTCCTCGCTTGGATTAAATTTTACTCATCTTCCCTGCCTTCTCTTTCTTATCCGCTCTCCCTTTCCTCTTGTAAAACTATACTTGCTTTGTTTCGCTTTGGGTTTGTGTTATTCCTTTTAGTTATCCACATATTTTCTCCCTCAATTACTCCCTTGATGTAATAAATAACATATGAATTATTCTTCCTCACATATGCTTCTCTATCTTTTCATGCTATGTAAATGTTCGAATTCCAAACATAAAAGCCTAGCTAAGGTTTAATATAATGAAAGCACAAAAATTTAAGCATATAGAACTGTACAGTCACGATTTGATTAATTAATTGATATTTCGCGCCGCAACAGCAAGGTCATATGGCGCCCAAGGAAGGTGATAGAAAGGTGGGACAGTAAGCACAAAAGAATAATTATAGATAAAAAAAAGAACACTTGGAGAAGTTAAAGCAAGGATACTGCTGGAGAGGTATTCGTAGCCCCCTACCTACACCAGGGAAGAGAGGGTACAACAGTCACAATCATAAACCACATTATCACTGGTGTATGAAAATGATCGAGCCATTTAAGGGAGTCATACGTGTGAAGGAATATTACACTCACCACCGCTATATATAGGTTTGACATCATTATTCGAGTCCGTTTCATTCAAAGATGTTACGGGATTAATGGACGTAATTTAACAGCATATTCTGCCTATCTTGCATGTCAGTGGCCCATCTCGGTTCACTGAACTATTTAATTCTAACCTTGTACTGTACGTGACATCGAGGTATAGACACACACACACAAAGTATTTACTGAGCAAACATCTTTGTTACAGTGTGCCATTGGGTCAAGTGTTGATTGATACTGCAAGATGTAGCCTACTGTACAACTCTCTCTCTCTCTTTCTGTGTGTGTGTGTGTGTGTTGCTCGTGACTGTACAATAGTAATTAGTTTCCTTGTGGACAATTATGACGCATTCTCTCGCAGTGGCCGCCCTAAAAGTCAATCACCAACATTTCTCTAGAGCTCCATCAAAGAGAAATGTTGAGATTCCCTCGGCCATCCAAGATTTCATTAGGGCTAGACGTGATATGGTGTGGGTGTGGTGGCTAGGAAAGTTGGTTTGTCTCTCTGGCTGTGTGTGTGTGTGTGTGTGTGTGTGTTGCTATACTTGACTATGCGGGATGGGTCACTATCTATACTTCATTATCAATATATATATATTTAACTAGGCTCTAATGTACTGTACCTTGGCTCTTACGGAAAATGTCATGCAATTACATAACAAATATAAGAGAGAGAGAGAGAGAGAGAGAGAGAGAGAGAGAGAGAGAGAGAGAGAGAGAGAGAAAAAAAAATAATAATGAGGGTACAGGAGAAGTGTGTGTGTGTGTGTGTGTGTGAGTTAACTACTACTGCCGTATGCTGGGTTTCCCGCCCCTGCTGGAGGTTGTAACGGAGATGAAACCTGCTGGCCACTTCGAATATGTTAAGGGATAGTACAGTGTTGGTAAATCTGGAGCAACTGCAGATTCTTCCCAACCATTCCAAGTCCTACCGGCAATTCTAAGGTCACTGACAGAGCTGCAAGTGAGTCAGACCAAAACCTAACACTGCTTGATAGCAAGTAAGATTTTTTAAGTCTTACATTTTGATGGATAAGAGTTTACTCCCTGGGGCAGCCAATATAATGTGAGTGAATGTTATGTGGTATGAACGACAAACCACGTAGGCGTAGCATACAGTTTGCCATCTACGGTCGTCGATCTGTTATTTTATAGTCATTCGAACAACAGACTATTCAGTTATATTATGGCTGGCTGAGGGAAGGAACATTTCTTAACACCATAATATAGTAAAGTTGCTTCGATTTCTTGGTCTCTCAGTGGCATTATTAAAGTATGCTGATAACTAATTTACGTCCTTCAAGAGTAGCTAAAACTTACAGCTTATTCTCTCGTTCTTCACACACATTCATTATTCCTCGTAAATCTGATCCTACTCTCTACTACTACAGCCACGGGTTGGGAAAGTCATAAGTTGACAATCTATATATTGAGCGTGGTGTTGGAGGGATATAAACTGGTCAGAAATTAAGTCCACTTGCTGTTTTCAGAGTAGCAGAGAAAAAATGGCAAATAATTAGGACTGTAGGCTACGCTTCTAATGATTGCACAAGATATAATAGTCTGTGGTATTGCCTATATAATCACTTTGCAGAGTCCATGCAGTATCGTCTTCGTAAACAAAATCTGATCCCAAGTAATATATTCCAATCCATTGCATTTTGTAATACGTATTGAACTCTGGCCACGTACGGCTCAACATTATCTCCTACGAACTTCCGTCTCTCAACAGATTGTATACTTGGCTCGCACCCTCCCCAGAAATAAATACATAAAATTAATAAGCTACCACTTACACACCAATATTCCATGATACAATACGAATATTGTTTTGATTTACATTTTACATGTTGTATTTCAGTATAGAAGCCTTCCAGAGACAATATATAATGACTATTCTTTGGTATGGCTTCATTATTCGCCAAAAGGACTTCTGAAAATAAAGATCGACTGCATTCGTAGTACACAAAGTTTAAATATGTGAAAGCGCTGCATCCCTATATAGTCATCAGCAGACCTTTTTGTTTTGGTTTATGTAGGGATCCTTTCTTTGGTACCTGTGGTGGTGGAGTGGCTGTGTGTGTGGAGTATGTGAAAGTTGGTTGGCTGGGGATATAAAGAGAGGCCACCCACTCACCCAGCCAGGAGGAGCAGCTGCCACCCCTACAACCAGAGGGGGACCACAGGCGGTGACGACAAGCACGCAGGCACATACACACGCACGGATAACAGCTGTATACACACACACACACACAAGGCTCATTAACTGTAGTACCTTTTTTTATTCTGCTGGTTTGGTTCTTCTCACTAGCTGTATCGATCATTGAACACTGTTTCTGATACATTACATTGAAATCTATCAACAAACATAGATTACGAGATTAAATTACTGTAAAAACTTTCACGCTTGGTTGAGGCGAATGTAATTTCTATATATTTTTCCAGTTAACCCCTCTCTCTCTACCGGTATATGGAGTGTGTATAAAAAAAAATGTTTGGCGTTCGGTTGTCTCATTCCGTCGATGGAAACCGCTCGGGTGTTCAACTTTTTTTTTTTTTTTTTTGTCTCTGGATGAGGGAGGGTACGGTGACTCGGTGAGGGATGATGTACAGTTAGAGAGTGACAACACAGAGATGTACAGGGAAGGCACTAGTTGAAGATATATAGGTTGAATGAACCACAGAAGGACTAAACAACACACTGAGAGAGAGAGAGTACTACGTTGGGAAAAGCCTACATCGAGGTTGTGAGGATAACAATGTTGATTATAATTTTATGATAGGATGCTACGTACGTGTGATGAAATACATACAAAACTACACAAACCACTCATACATTTATTTTTGCCCCTCTTCATTCCTCTAGCTATCACCCTTCATCTCTTCTGCTGGGTTCTTCCTGCCTCATCATGCACCCAAGTAGGTCAGGCAGCGTTCGTGTGTTCTGGGGAAATATGGTTTGTACGCGTCTTTGTGTGTGGTGAGGGAAGTAAGATGCTAATTTGACGTGTGGTGAGGGAAGGATGGTGGATGAAGAGTGGTGTGTGGTGATAGAAGGAAGGATGGAATGGTGTGTATGGTGAGAGAGGAAGGATTGGTGTGACGTGGGAAAGGTATAATTAACACTGTTCATGCGAATCAGTGTCTAATGATGGTATGATGTGAACAGTTCCGACCAGATGAGTAAATGTAACAAACCGATGGACGACATTACAATTACTATTTTTCCAGGTATAGTTTCACCAGATGAGAAAGTAGTGTTGATAGTATCCTAGGGGTCTGGCGGGAGAGCCTTTACCCCACCTGAGGACAGATCGTCCGTTACCCACGCTTTCTAAACACTTACTTCCTACCCTGTGCGTTGCATGTGGCTAATCCAAGCATGCACCCAGTCAGACACCAATATGAAACACCAAACAAAAGCCGCTCACATAATATAAACATTTTACAGATAAACATAGACGCCATCACCAAAACAACACGAACTTGCACATTTAATTCACAACATACACATAGCACCCATTCCTGACAGGAGACCAATTAACTCCGCAGCACACAAAACACCCCTTCGTTAAAAAACTTCACAGTCATCAGACAGGACAGAGCTGGCGACATTGGCGGTGACGGAGGCGGCAGCGGCGGCGACGACGACGAAAAATAATAATAATAATAATAATAAAAAATATATATATAAAATATATATATATATATGCAAATAAATCACTTGGTGGCACGTGATTCAGGAATATGCGTAAATCCACAAGGAAGGAAAAATAAACACGGAGTCCCAAGCGCTTTCGTGTAATTCACATCGTGTGAATTACACGAAAGCGCTTGGGACTCCGTGTTTATTTTTCCTTCCTTGTGGATTTACGCATATATATATATATATATATTAGAAAAAAAAAAAAAAAAAAAAAAAAAAAAAAATGGCAGCGGCGGCGGCGAAAAAAATAAAATAATAATTAATAAAATAAAATAATAAAATAAAAATTTTGACCATTAAAATGTTTTGTAAATAATCCCATGAAAAAGGCCATAAATTTTTCTCTTTATAGACATAAAAAAAAAAAATCAATTTTTGGGGTAACTTCGATTTTCTGGTCCCCTTAAAGCCCTCAAATCACTTGCCAGCACATTTGAATACAACAAAGAAACCACAACCAGTGTACAAACAATATCTCTGATCAGTGTTGGATCATGCAAGTCCTGTCTGGGCATTAAACCTCACCGAGACTCATCTCAACGCCCTACAGACCATACTGAATAAAGCCCTAAAGATAATCACATGCTGCACAGCTACCACACCTACACCATGAACCCAAAGTCCTCAAAATCAAGGATCATCTTGACATGAGAGGTGCACAGACACTTGCTGCAGCCTCCACAAACCCACACCATCCACTAAACTACATGGCAAAACACCCACATGCCAAGGAACATCAAAACAACACCTAGTATACAATACCATACACAAATATTATCATCTCACCCCAAACCAGTCCCCAGAAACACATCCATACTCAAATCACTCATCAGTCCATCCAACCACTCAAAAACAACAGCCAGCTGCATGCACAACCTGACATCCACCCATCTGAATCCTCCCTTCTCCGTGAGGACAGAGTCCACCTGGCCAACAACACAACACGCACTCTCTGAGGGCACTGTGGGACAGCCCGGTTCAGGCCATAACCTTCCTCAGGAGCTCGGGGTTGCTTGGGGAGACAGCTAGAGGAACTTCAATAATAATCATCTAACCTGGTCCTGCTATTATGTAGCTTCATAATTAATCAGGCTTTATACGCCTCGCCTGCAGCAGACTAGATATATACAGTATACCACAAAATTATGGAAAAAAAAAAAGTTACAAGTGATTAAGAAAGGGACAGAACAAGACGATTAGCTGAAAGAAAACGTCTGATATCACAATTGTTGCCAATCCACCATACACCATGACGATGGATTACACACCTGCCAGCTGAAATTTAAAGTCACTCCTTTTTTTCTCCCCTTGTCAGGTAATATTGGAAACAAAAAGTCGTACACAATCTATTATTTTCTAGGGTTGACATCTAGAATAAGTAAAACCACATAACTAAAATACATTATTATTAGGGTTATTGTTTTGCAATCACCGATTCACTTGGTAGACTATTCACTGCAGTATTTCCTGAATAATTACCTTTCTTTCCATATACAGTAGCCTGTGTGAGAATTCCTGTGACCAATCATACATCTCCCAAGTTAGCTTACATATCCCCCTTAGCCAACTTTAGAGAAAACCACATAATGGCAGAGACCCTTGTCATATACTAAACCAGTACCTGTACAATATAAATAACAATATATACGAAATTCTTATCCGACATATGCATAGAACGAAAATGATCACGAAGTATGTAGCAATACTACAGATCATATGATAATCATCTAAACCATTCAACATTTTGTTAATACCATTCTTCCAACTCAGCATAATTTTAGGATGAACAAAAATGTCTTCCTTGTCATTTATTATTACTGTTATACAAACTTGGCCCAATCGTCAAGCATATTAACCCTGTGTCCAAATGTTAATTTCTTTTTATCACTAGAGCTATTTTTGTTTTTTGTGATAATCTTTGAGTCCTATGCTGAAGTCAGCATATTTGTCACACCTCTTGATTTTTATTTCTGTGCTTTATTCAGCATCCACAGAGGTTTCAAGTCAGTTGTTAAGGTCCAAGTCACTACTGTACCTCATGTTTCCTCTTCCCATTATACTGTATATATATTTTTCCTTTTGCAGTGGACATAACCTGATAACAAAGAGGACTGAGGTTTTAATGACACTGTTGAGGTTACTTCTTATTTCGCTTCTTCTTGCCAGTTTTCCTCTGTGGTTCATTGGGGTTGCGTTTCTCCCAGTAGTAATGGTGGTGGTGTTTGCCTCCGATGTACCCCAACTGTGCTGCCCTTGAGTACACGTCACGTACTGCAAACGGCATTGAATCTGCAGAAAGAAGCAGGCAAGGCAAAACAAATTAAATATATGTAGTGAAATAGTTTAAAGTTTGATAGCTGTGTTCCTGTGACACTATCAGCGTTCTTTCACTTACTAAGAGCATTATCCCAAAAGATTGCATTTAAGGTGTGTACTGTGGTGCAGGGAATTTTTTCTATTAAGCTTAATGTTGTACTGTATATTCAAATGTAATGTAATGTACTGTACTGTACAGTATATTAAAATTAATGTCACCAATGATCTGAACAATGTAGAGTTTAGGTATGAGGTAACCACAGTGTACGAGGAGTGGGACAATATACTTGGGTCATAATCAGGATGGAGTGGGTTGACCTTCTTGTTACTCATCTTGGTTGACAGCTGCAGCGCTTCGCGTTGGTCCGCCACCAACAGGGGGTTTCGTGCATGTTTCCCTCCCTTGGGGGCTGGCAGCGAGAACTGAGCACATTGGGTGAGAGACAAATCATAAATATAAAGCAAGGATGAGGGTTATCATCTGTCAGTGTTCTTCATTCCTCTCTTCACTACAAAGTGCCATAGTGTAACTCCCCTTAAAAGGAGTTCAGAGTAAACTATTGAAGACTGTTGACATAAATATGATCAAAGTACAGTGTACTCTATGTTCATCTCCTAGTAATGGCCAGGGTATACTAAGAATGCAAAAAAAAAAAAAAAAAAAAAAAAAAATTGAAGCACCTAGAAAATATGACTTCATAAAACAAGTATAGCAAACATGTTGGAATTGGAATAAAGCACAAAACAAAGATATGTGAAAGAAATGCAAGTGAAAGAGGTGATAAAAAAGAAGGATAATTATATGACTAGTAAGCATGAAAGCAAGGATGGGTACAGTACACACCTTGGTACCACGGAGGCTGATGGGTTTCTTAAAATTGATCCAGATTTGCTGGGATCCATCAGGGTTGACGGTAACGGACACCTTCTTCAGCGTCTTGTTTCCACAGTGCGGACAAAATATCTGCCCAACGAGACGAAATTGTGTGAATTATTATACATAAGTAACTAATTATAATTGTATTACAGCATTAATGTTTTTCATTCCTCAGAGATTATATGCCTCAAATTAATCAAAGTGAGATACAATGGAATGGGTTTAGAAGGATATGGGATTGGTCAAATTGAGAGAAAATGTAACAGGTGAAGTTTAAATGGGACTAGTCATGCTGCAATATGCTGGGCTGAAAGATATTGTAATGGGTGGTGAAGAAAGATCATGGAACTGGTTGTGTTGTGATGGCTTGGATGGCTATGTTGTTACCTTGGTCATGACAGAGGTGGTGTGGAAGCAGGCATAGCACCGCAAAATGAAGGTCCTGATATGCCGGATCAGTTTCCCATCAATGCCCATCACTGATAGTCCTATGTGCTTCAACATGTTCTGAAGGGAAAATTGAGTGATGCTGTAAAACATAATATTCCAAGTGAATGTTGTAAAATACTCCAAATGTAGTGCAGTACATGAATAATATAATAAAAATACGACTTGAAAGAGATACAGTAAGCCAACCTTGGTACAGTATTGTCAAAATTTGTGTAAGCAATAATACATTTTCAAGTATTGTCAGTTTAACTATTTTGGTGAATACGTGTACACTCGGTAGAGTACTCATACATGTTTTCCAGCCCCTAAGTCAGGGTTGGGCAACCTTTTCATGGAGTGGGTCAGATGAGATAATTATAAAAAAATCAAGAGAAATCCCCAATATACAATACCACCACCATATGAACCTTATAAGAAGGCAAATTGAGGCTCAAACTTGAATAACCAGCAGGGAATCTGCTTTGCTGGCTGGTGTGACTGATGGCAGAAGTGCAAGGCATTATCTTCAACGTCATTTTGGATATACTGTAGCTGCAGTTGTGCATTGTGTAGCTGGCGGGCCAGACGGTAAGAGCAGCTTGAATTACAGTGCAAATCATACTTAGCATCACGGGCCAGGAATTAGACCTTCACGGGCCGGAGGTTGCCTACCCCTGCCCTAAGTGTAACACGGTATTAAAACCTCACCTGCATAGCAAAGTCCACCGTCATGCAGGCAACTTGTACATCCTCTTCCTCCTCTTTCTCGTCCTCCAACAGTCCAACCTTCATCTTGTGTTTCTTGATGTTTGCAGGAGTGATCCAACCATCATCATCATCATCATCTTCCTCTTCTTCACTCCCTTCACCACTCTCCTCACTTGTTTTTTCTGCAAGTATTATTCCATTATGGTTTCAACATACAGAAATATTCCTACATTATCACCATTACAGTATATTCATTCTTCCTATTTGTATTGTTATTCTCCTTACTCACTTCCTATAATTGTAATTATGTCTTCTTTTAAAATACATACTGTCTGTTACTTACCAACATCATCATTATTGCCTTCCTCCTGGATTTCTTGCTGTGCTTCATTTTCCTCCTCCTCCTCATCTTCCTTAACACACTCGACTCCTTCATCAGTGGCATCACTCTCTGGCTCCTCCTTGCCCTCAATACCATCACTGGATTGTTCTATCTCTCCTGGGCAGCACACATCACTCTCTCCCTACATGGGTTACCAACAGCTATTTTAGAATCATCATCAAATACTTGGGTATTATTTTTCAGGAAAGTGGGTTGTATGAAGTATAATAAACCCCCAAAACCTAATTGGGGCTACCTGCATCTAAACAGCACATGCACACAACAGTAGAGAACACACACAACTAATAACCATTCCAGCAATAACAACTTATTAAAAAGTATGTAAAACATTCATTATAGTGAACATTAGTTAACATTAGTTTAAAAACAAATAAAATAACTGCCGGTATTAATGGTTATTTAATTTCTTTTGCAGAATGCAGGCAGGTTAAATCACATACCATTACAATGTTACTAGAAAAAAGGGTGAATACTGCACCAGACTAAATATATATCTTAGTCTGTATGGCAATAAAGAACTAAAGCATGGGAAATAATTTGGTAGATACAAGTATTTATTCACTGAAAATCAAGGGTCTACCGTATACTATGAATCAATCAATATAATATTACAAATGGCTCACAACCATGCATACTTTGTAGTGTACAGTAGTTACAAAAAAACAAATTAACAACAGAAAATATTAAAAACTGCAAACACAAGGCCATGACATCAGGACTGATAAGAATTTGGTTACATTTTCCCTTGTGTTGATGTCTTGAAGTAGCTCGAAGAACTGGTGGGAGGTACCGGATGCCAGTGACCATTCCTCATCAATATACGACATCATATGAGCTGCCCAGCGATGAACGTGTGGGAATGTGGTTGTGATATGAATAAACTCATTTTTATTCATCATAACACTGCACTCCTCAAATGCAACGGAGGACAATTTGCCTTGGACTGGAGTAAACCATGGGTCATTATGGTTGTGCCCAAGAAGTGAGATGACATTTGGGTTTGGACTGAGTGGTGAGAACTGCTGGTAATATTGAAGGACAGCATGAAAGATGACAAGATCTGCTGTGGTGGGGACATAACCATTGACATAGCTGTGGTCACTCAGGAAGGCGTTCAGATCCTGTAAATGTTGGTCAGTGATCCTGCCAGTGCTTCTGACATTTTCTGTCTCATCTTTGAGTGACAGTGTTTGGGATTCAACAGGAGATTCCCTCTCTTCAGTTGTTTGTATTGATGAAATTCCATTCATTGCAGCAAGGTGGTTTTCCTCCTGAGCAGCATGTTAAAAATTGTTGAGGTTTACTAACTTACATACTCTACTCTGATCATCCTAAATGACAAAAATCTTCTGTAATAGCCTCAATATTGCCACTGTGAAAATATTGATAAACAGAGTAAGGCTCTAAACCTTGAGCAACATTTCTGTTTATATAGACTTTAAAGACTTATCCTAGTTAGTTCCTACAAATATGTTCTTTTAATATTATCATCCTACACAACTGATCAACTAGTATGCACACAAGTACTGTCTAACCCACTGAAGGACTCAATTTCTCAGCAAGGGAGAGAATAACAGACAAAAAATCTACCTTTATTCCCATTTTGAGTGAAAGAAGTTTTGGAGGAGTAAACTCTTTAGTCATTAACTCCACCAACACCCAACACACCTGTTCTGATATGCTTGTGGCTTCTGCTTCTGGGGTATTTGCCTGCTTGGAGGGTCGACGGACATTTCCTCCTGTCATAACTTTCTGAGGTTCCTTCCGCAGGTGGTCTGAGCCTCCCCGGGCCTCCACCTCCAGTTCGTAGGTGAGAGCCAGGACTTTCATGTCAGCCAGGGACAGGCTAGCGTAGTCACCAGTTTTCTTGGAGAACTCATTAACTGAAGAATAAAATAATGTCTTTCAATGGAAATGTAATTGATGCCACATTTTTGGAGAAATAATGGAGTGGAGGGTAAAATAATTCATACATACAAGTTAAATTACTGGAAATGTAACTGATTGGAAAAACATATATATTTTGTAAAGCTAATTACCAGTACAGTATGTGTTTATATCATCACCAAAAGAAATAACAAGCTGAGAAGGTGACAAAATTTTCTTGTATATACCATGGTTCTAGTGATTACTATATTTCCTCTTGTAGCCTCTGTGTATGTGTGTGTGTGTGTGGGGAACAGCTAGATAGAAGGAATGTCAAGGAAAAGACGGACATCATACCAAATCTTATGGAGTGTGGTTGTGGCTGCCTCATGGTAATTGGGATTGGTAGAGCCTCCACCCGTTGTCTGGTCTGTCTGTCTCGTATCTCCTCAATCACCTCCGGCAGACTAAACACCTCTTCTCCATACTCCTGCGTTGATGTAAACATTAGGGCCATATGTAAAAAAATTCATGGTATTGATGATGGCGTGACACATTACAAAGCCTAGACACATTACAAAGCCTAGACACATTACAGAGCTTAGACACATTACAGAGCCATCATACTGGTACAACACCACCGTAAACTTCACAAATATTCTTGCATATGGTTCTTGGTCTAATTCTATATGGCAAAACTTTAACAGATAATATTAGCCTATAGTGTTGGTAAATCATATGTACCATCATGCAAAAAACTTGAAAACTCTGATATTATTGATGACAAAAATGCTCAACCACCAACAGCACCCAACGGTAAAGCTTAAAAAGACCCACAGAAATGGAAAACACAATTTTATCTCGACTTTATTTTTCCATCAATCTGTTTTAATATGTTGAAATATAAGTGCAACAGTATATTTTGACCATGTTTATTCCCCCCCCCCCCCCCAAGAAGCTGGATTGAAGGGTGAAACAAGAAAATAATGCATTAAATAAGTAGCATGTATATGTTCTAGTGTTAGTCTAACTTTATCTAACCAAATCTGGACCAGGGTAGACAACTGGGTCCTAGCCTGGGCAATCATATGGGGGAAATCAAACATGGTTTAATGGAATGGGAAATTACTCCATAAACCAAAAACAATCACCAAGGAAATTGGTAACTTAGGTAATTTGCATAGTTAACAAAAGCCACTGAATAGGAAACCTTATACAGGGATAATACAGTACAGTCCTGGACAGTCTGGGTATTATATAATCACTACCATCAATTCTTTTCTGTCAAATACATTTCCTCGTAGGTTATTTCAGTCGAAAAGCATAGCTTTCGTAATACAACTACTGTACCTTTAATTGAATAATTTTTTCTTTATCTGCAGGATGTATAGCGGTCATATCCAGTCAACCATGACATCTCCACCCCACTGGCTGTGTATTAATGTGTGTGGACGGCCAATCAGTGTGCTTGATTAATGCCCCTCAATTTCAATTTCATTACAATGGCTTTTCTTTGTACCGGGTGTCTGTCTGCTCCTGAACATATTTTTCAGTGATGTTTTGAGAATGACGTAGCCAGTTTAGAGTTTTTCTGTGCCCATGGAGTGTTACCGATGTCAGTGAATTGTCCCACATGTAATAAGGCCTGTATTTATTGACAGGACAAGCTACCTGGTACTTTCAAATAAAAAGGTACGTGTAATACTAATTTTAAGATAGCCACCGATTATTTACATCCAGGTCCCGGTAGATTTCTAAGGTAGGTCCCGGTAGTCTGCTCCCGCTGTCCTGATTAGGTTAGGTTAGGTCTACCAATTTCTATCTTATGCATTATAATGTTTTTCAGATGAAACTGTATTTCAAATCTGGTGAAAATACTAGTAAGTGTTTTTAGAGATTGGGTGATATCTCCCAAAACACTAATTTGCAACGGATTTGAACAGATTAGTTAAAAACACATTATACAAGCGCACATACATAACCAAAATCTGAAGCAACTGATTCTTCAAATAAAGCAAACAAATCCGAACAAAATCAAGGCACTTCAACATATCAAAATCATATTAACTTAACTAAATCTGTTACTCACCCACAGCGATACACCTTGGATGAATGCAGCCGTGTCAGCCACAAGGTACTTGGTCTTCATGGTGACTACTTAATGGTTCAATGGTTGTGGTTTCAGTTACAATTACGATAAGTGTTACCGATATTAATTTTAGAGGAATAAGCCTGACTGATATTAATAAAAAATTGACTTATATTAATTTTTAAGGGATAAGTTTCACTGATTGATTTAAGAAGGATAAGCTTGAATGATATTAATTTGACTGATATTAAGAAAGAGGGATAATATAGACTATAATATAGCGTGTAACTTAATTAACTAATATAGGGGAGGCAGTATAATTAAAGGATTAAATATATAAACAAAACTCCCAACTACCTTTTCACTCCTTACACTATACTTATACGACACTTTTCCCAAACACTTAACACCAGAAAACAGCAAAATATATTAAAAAGTGATGAGGAAAAACGTGGTTCCCTTCACCACCAACACCACGAGTTTTGGAGAATTCGGACCAAAACAATACAGTGTTACAAACTCTTAAAGGAATAAAAATAGCCCATTAGTACGATAAAAGTAGCATTATATATAGCCCAACGTCTAGCTTATACTAAACTTGTAAATATGTATGTTTTTTTAGGTATTTTTAGAGTTATTATTTTCTTTGCGTATATACTGCAGTTTAATATTTTCGTGCTGTTGGGCATAATAATCCTGCCTATTATTCATGTCCTAATAAGGATTTTGATAGTCTTTATTAAATACACATTTCGCGTATAGGCCTATTCAAAGGTTTAAAAGTTCCATATAAGTACCTAATCGTGAAACCTATTGGTGTACTTATTTTCTTGGATTGCAATACATTTCACTGCGAAGAAGCCTACAAAGGCTAGATATATTGGCCATGCAAATATACATAATCTATTGAGGCATAAAAACTATCCAAATACATGTTAGCCAATTAAAAAAAAAGTATATATCCAGATCGAGAATATACATTCTCATTCTTGCAAGTTGGTAAATTGCCAAACATTTTTCAATAATGGTTTGTGGTATACTGTACTGTACATCGTAAGTTGCGGGCTAAGACTAGCCCAATTATACGTCAAAATAACAACGTTGGTAGTACCACAACAGACCGTTTCGTACCTTTGGCTACTAATGAAACAATAGTTCGTCCCTGTGCTTTTCACGGCTCTCCTTACTTGATTAATAGTTAAGATGTTAACACGTATCATGATGTCACACCGGGTAGTGAAGATGATAATACCCATTTCTGCTAAATATAAAGGGCAATGTCTCTTCCAGTTAATAGTGAAAATGTTAATCTAACCGACATTTGTAACATAAAATACATTGTCACGGAATCTGCATGGAATCAACCTTCACTCCGGGTTTTGACGTTTTTTTTATTTTTGAAAAGTTATATTTTTATATATGACAAGCACTGGGCTTCGCCCACCACGGCTTTTTTAAATATACTTACCGAAATAGAAAAGTTTTATTTTTATATATACTTAGATAAGATCCCATGTTTGAGGGGGGTGAGGTTGTATGGCTGAGGAAGGGAAAAGCATGCAAGGGTAGAAATGACGAAGAAAAAGTTACTTACTCACAATACAGAAGATGGTACTATATAATTTTTATTATATACAAGCACTGGCTTCGCCAGCCACGGCTACGCCGTGGGTGCTTTTGCCTGCGGCGCTGCTCGCTTCGCTCACCCCGCCCCACCCCCACCCCACGCCCCCACCCACCCCTACCCCCACCCCTACTCCACGCCCACCCCACGCCCCCACCCACACCCCTACCCCACGCCCCCAGCCCCCCCCACGCCCCCACCCACACCCCATGCACCCACTCCCCCCCCACACCCCACGCACCCACTCCCCCCCCCACGCCCCCCCCACCACAAATATTTTTTTTTATATATATTTTTTTTTTATAATTTTTTTTTTTATAATTTTTTTTATATATATTTTTTTTATATAAATATTTTTTATATATTTTTTTTTTATATATTTTTTTTTTTATATATTTTTTTTTATATATAAAAAAAAATTATATAATTTTTTTTTATAAAATTTTTTTATATAATTTTTTTTTATATAATTTTTATAAAAAAAAAATTATATAAAAAAATTTTATATATTTTTTTTTATATAATTTTTTTTATAAAAAATTTTTTATAAAGAATTTTTTATATACATTTTTTTTATACATATTTTTTTTTATATAATTTTTTTTTTATATAATTTTTTTTTTATATAAATTTTTTTTTATACAAGCACTGGCTTCGTCACCCACGGCTACGCCGTGGGTGCTTTTGCCTGCGGCGCTGCTCGCTTCGCTCACCCCGCCCCACCCCCACCCCAGGGATGGAAACACTTTTCAACAACACAACACAACACATCATGGGACAGAACACATGACTACACATATACACACACACAAACTAGGGCTGCATATATTCAGTGATTCAGATTTTTTTTTTATAAACTCTGGAACACATTACCACCATCAATCTTTCCCATTCACTACATCATTCTCATCAACTATAAATTTTTCCAGTTGCATCCATTCCTTCTCTTCATTCCCTCTTCTTAATCATTAAACAAAAATGAACTCTACACCCAAATGAAGTCATAATGTACTGTAGTTGCAGGAGGTTATTTTCCTTTCTCTCATGGCTTATATGTACAGTACAGTTGTATTGATAAACATTGAACCCATATCAACTACAGTACAATATACACTATTTGGAATGTTACCATAGCACCAGACAGGTGACAATAAAAGTTTCCTTGTGATTATAATATCCCTCATTGAACAGTAGGCCCTACCTCGAAGAGACCAATCCTTCCTATACAAGGGTAAATAAAAACAGTTCATAAAATGAATGGTACATTAGCTTCATTAACAAGGCAAATGCCTAGGTAGATTTTCAGAGAATACTTTCTCCATTTAATTCAATAAATAACATGTTCTCCGTAACCTACTTTACTCTAAATAATCTGGTACTGTATCATATATTAAAGTAAACTGCTGTGTGATACACACCAAAGTGACCACACCAAATCTAGTGGGTTTTGGAAAGTATATACTTGACTACAGTATAATACAGTACAGTAATTCTGTTAAGCATAATAATAGTAGGACTTGTTATACTGTATTTGAAAAAGTTTTATAAAGCACCATTATCCAGTACAGAATTGTTCAGGACCACTTGGTTTAAAGAGGATAAGATATTGTAGGCAAATTGGTGACCAATAATTCCTCTAAATTATTATAGCCAGTAGACATACTCGGTGTTACCAGAAGTATTCTATAAAATACAAAAGGCACATGGTTTGTTAGCTAAATATATGAAAGTTGAATGCAAAATTTAAAGCAATTTTCTATTTC
Organism: Petrolisthes manimaculis; assembly: GCA_034508575.1. Taxonomy (NCBI): domain Eukaryota; kingdom Metazoa; phylum Arthropoda; class Malacostraca; order Decapoda; family Porcellanidae; genus Petrolisthes; species Petrolisthes manimaculis. The sequence continues at coordinate 158,778 of JAWZYT010002010.1, forward strand.
AGAATTGAAATAATAGATAAATATTCTAGCAAAATGGATATTTTGAGAGGAATGGTTTTGTTCTTTATAATGAATATTCTAAAGTATATATCCCAGTTCATTTTGCATATTACCTATTCTGGCAACATGTACAGGTTTACTGTATGTAATTATCACTGTGAAATTAGCAATATTATGGCTGTTAGAGGAAGACACACATAGCATATAATAATAATGCTAGCCTTTTATATTAGTAGAAACCATGACATAGTAATTATGATGTGGTGTGTTCTTTACAATAAGGAGATATCTACAGCCTCCAGTCTACCCACATCTTACCTCATTACTATTCATACCAAGCACTGACAATAATTATTCATTCTGCTTTACTGTCTACCACGGAACTTTTATCAGTGAAAAATCATGAGGAATAAATAAATAGCCAGCAGGTATGTAGCTTAAGCTATAGTCAGCATTTTCCGGCTGATGGTTATATCCACATTTGATATTGAAGAGGCTAACTTGGATTAATTGAAGCTTGTCATCCATTGGTTGGAAGTCATGAATCAACTAATCAAAATCAATATACTGTACTTTACAGTTATAAATTGTGGACATTCTATTATCAACCAGGAAAAATGCAACAGACTACTGTATATAACACATGGCCTTTTGGAATGGATTACATTTTTACTTGTATTTACAGCATTCATGACAGTATGTAAAAAGTAATTGACTCAGTGATGACAAAAACCAATATGATGACTCTATGGAGCCTTCCATCAGTCATCTAGGATAGTCCCACAGTTTTCAGGTATGTAACCTTCAGCATTGAAATAACATTTCTGGGGAATTGCTTCTCTACACTATAAATGGTACAGTACAAAATACAATAAATAAGGATAAATTTAACAACTATAACTACTGTCCTGTGATGCATATATTCTAGAATCATATTGTGGTATTAATGCAAAAGCCTAAATAAAGATAAGATTTCCAGACTATTGTTGAATCAAGAATGAATGAAGGGTTTGTGGTGTTTTGATTGTAATGGTAGAAATGCATTCCACGAAGTTGAGCCTTACAAGTCATGTAGTCCTCTAAGGTTACAAAAAGTTCTTACCCCTCCTCACAATATATAAAGTGACCAGCATACTGGACATTACAGATTCCTCTAAATTACCAATATACAGTACCTTACTTTAGTACAGTACTGTATGCTGTTTGAGGCACATAATGCCATTCTTATGATAATGGAGGAGTCAGTAATGTACAGCCTCCAGTTGGCCAATATTACAATCTTCTTACTAGAAATTTCACTTCTCCAAAGTGATGTATAGGCTACAAGTATGTTATAGGCAACTCACAATTATTATCTACTTATTGGAATATAATATATAGAGTAATATCAGTAACAGCAATTTTATCTGAATTTTGGTACAAGTCCTAGGTGTAAACTACTGTATAATCCTGTGATAAAGTAAAGTATACAAACCACAATAATATAAGCCAATTTACAACTCTTTAATTAATGTACATTGTATATGTTTTCATAAAATAATTAACAAATCCTCATAACATAATTCATATACTGTACACGTCTCGACTAAAAAAGATTAAATCATAAAGAACATAAAGGACACAACTTGTACAGCTGGTAAAGTATTCAGTAAAGGAAACAAATTTTACAGATATTGTAGGAAGGTATAGCAAAGATTATTTGAGAAACACGGCTGTCACTGCAATGGAAGAAATAGTTTTGTTACTAAGCACATAGTTTAGATGACAGAAAAAATATACAAAAGAAAATTTAAGAAATTGGGTAAATGTAAGAGATGCTATATTTTGTTAATGTTCAAACAACTCTACACTGCAGTCACTGTATGTAATATTATAATATGCTCAGGAATATAGATGCTGTTACTGAAATGGAGGTTGTCAATTCATCCACACTGCATCAAAACAGTACCACATACTGTACAGTAGTGAAATAATAAGCTTCTTAGCAGCTTCAGTTTGGAGAAATCTACACCGTAACCTACACTCCACAGACACATTAATTATCTAATCAATTAATGATATAAAGATAATGATATGGTGGCACTTCAGTATACTGTACACCATACTGCACTCGTCTATCAGAATCACCTGTATCATGACCAGTACATTTGAAGGTCTCCAGGACTGAGGTAAAGTGATTAGCAGTAAAATTTAACCATCTGCAAATACAATCTCCAATTGCCAACAGCACCTTATCCCCATGTTAAGTGTACTAAGGTGAAAAATGTTCCAGAGAATGAAAATAAAAAGTACTACTGATATCTAACAAGAAACAAAAAGAAACATATAAAGTGACTTATGAAAAGGGGATTAAATCACACATTTCAGTAACCAGCCATCACACACTCTAATTTTACATAAGATCACCATATAAAAGTGAATGAGAAGAGAAGCTCACAGCAGAAATGGGGATAAGAGGTGTTATACTACATCCTTAACAGCATTTTATTGATGATACTGATGAAATAGTATTAAGGTACGGTACTGTACTGTAAACCCTCAAATAACAAACCTCAATGTACTGTACCAAATTTCAAGCAGTTAAGGCTGAAGTCTACAATATTAAGTATGACTCAAGTGTGGTCCCTTCAGGACTGGTTCCCCAGACTCCCTGGTCCAGTAGTGGGGCAGGAGGCAATTCTACCCCAGTAGAACATCAACAACTAAAGAGAGTTGTTGGTCTAGTACCAAACTTTCTGACTGTATTGCATTCTTACTACAATTAACTATTACTATATAGCTACTGTAGTTGGGTCTGAACACATATGAACGAACAGTTTTCCTTCAATAATTCCCAAGTTCATCACAAGAGCTTGAAATGACAATCTCAGGCTTTAGATAATTTTGTACCTGAACGACTATCCCCCCCCCCCCCCACATTACCCATATATGATTTGTTATATTGAGGGTTTACTCTATCAGTATATTGAAATTAATTCATGTATAACTGATGCATTGTTCCCTCATGGAATATGCTGGGCTGTCCAAGGCAGAACAATAGCAACTTCTTTACCTAACGTAGCAATGTTTTAGTACATCCTATTACAATATCAGATGAAAATACAAACCTGTAACTGTAATAATGATAATAATGGTTCAATATGAGTTTATTTTGACAGTACCACAGATCATTGAAAAAGTAGCATTACTTTGGAACCCTTCTGAATAAAATTTAAAGATGTCCAATGGAATATAAAAAAATTAATGTCACAGCATACATGAGGAGCAGAAAAATAATCAGTAGTTCTGTATAATATATTGTTCCTGCTTTAATAAAACCTAAATACTGTATATCCAACAGTAACTAAAAACTTGCTATTAAAAATAACATACAGGTGAGAGAGGGAAAAATCCCATGAGGGAAGACTGCAATGCTGAAACTAATTATGACTAATTATGACAGTATAACAAATAGCATAGCTAGATGAGTACTGTATCTTTCATTGTCAAAATATTGCAATACATTACCACATCCCAGCAAACCATGACCAAAGTGTCATGACAGATGGCACTGGTGACCTGCACTTACTTCTCACCTGTCTCTGAATGTCCACTGGTCAGAGTTGGCTGGGATTGTATTTTAACATTTTCTATTTGTTTCAGTGTTACTTTACTTTGCACTCAATTTGTTCCAGACTGCAGCCCTTGGTACAACCTGATGCCCTGGTACAGGAGAGTGACACAGACAGCTTTAAAAGTCATCCTCTGTACACCATGATCTCCCAGTACTAAAGTGAAATAAAGGGGGCACCAGCAGTACAGTACAGTACAGTATTGAATTATGATAAAGTTAAGCCTTCAGCATGGCTTGATGCTCCATTACCAAAGTGTAACATAAGAATACTCTGTACCTCTTGATGCCTGAGTACCGAAAAGTGATGAAGGAGGTTGAGGCTTCAGTACAGCCTCATTCTCTGGTATTGAAGTGTGTGATAAAGGAAACTTAATCACAGATATCTTAATATTCCAGTATTGAAGTGAGGTGAAGGAACCCCTCAAAATGGCTTGCAGCCTTGAAATTGGACTGTAACAAATGGATGACTGAAGTGGCCAATACTGGACCAATTGGGGCATCGTGGGTCGGAAATATCTGAGGAGGCCGTGCAGAAGACAAGCAGAACACACACCACAAGAATCGCCAGGAGAGTGGTGATAATGTAGCGACCACTAGACCCTGTATTCTGGGCAGAGGATGGCCACCACTCACTGGCTGCACCAACCATGCGATCTACCGCATGATACACCAAGCTAGGGGAGCAGAAATAATAACATAATAAATATCATTACAAACAACGGTGGTGAAAAAGATATCTCATACAAGAGTTGTTATACATTAGGGAAAGAGCAGTAAGGGGTAGACAGGTCATAGGATCACTGGGGAGGATAATGAAGAGTAGAAGTGTGAGTATGGAAGTGATGGGAGAGAAGTGAGAGAAGTGAGAGAAGTGATGGAAGTGATGGGAGAAGTATGGGAGAGAATGCAAGGTGAGGAGTTTGTAAAGAAGGTGTATGGAAGTGAAGTTGTGGGACCTGGTGTGAGAGGCAGACCACCAGTTAGATGGCAGAACAGAGTGGAAGAGTATGTAAAGGAGAGAAACGTGAGGGGGATGGGAGGGATGGACCAAGTAAGGAGGGAGTGTTGGAACAGGGAAATATGGAGACTCTTCTGCCGTGGCCACCCCCTTGGGGGGAGTTCCCGGAGGGAGCGAGGCGTCAGAGCTATAGATAGATAGATAGATAGGGGAATAGAAATAATAGATAGTTTTAATACACAGAAACAAACACATTACTTTCTCAGTTGCCAAAAGTATTCTTATAAATATCAAATAATTAACATGAACATCCATACAACAACCATTAAACTAGCATCAGTGATGACAACTTGTTATAGTGGTCTTACCTATCTTTACGGTTCGATGCAAAGGTTGAGGATGGTGGAGCAAACCTGGCCTCACCTTCCTGGGAGACAGATGAAGCAATGGAGTCCTGGCTTGGTCTGGGGGTTGAATGATAAAATGGATGGTAAAAGGTACTGTATTTAATGACAAATCTCAAAACTCTATAGAATCTGCAAAATGCTTAAAGAAAATGTAAATACAGTACAGTATATCCATGCTGAGACTGAGCTGAATACAATACTGTATAGTCAAAGGGTGGATGATGAAAACAAACAGTAGAGTGACTCCATATAGTGTCTCTGCCAATACACCAGTCATTGTCATATCCTTCTTCAATAATTTTCTTTACACATTGCCTTCAGTTCCATGTGGCAACAAAAAGGTTGGTAGTGCAATGGTAATCAAAACTGAAATATTAATTTTATCTCTAAAGGTCTGAAATGTTCTCACAGACAAGAAAATAATATTGTTGTATGCTTTTTTTTTTCTGGTACAGTTCTGTACAGGGCAAATCTCATATGTCAAGTAAGTTTATTTATAACATGAAAAACAAGTTGACGTTAGTCCAAGAAAATATACTGGCAACATATCAATTTGAAGATGGTCTTGGAAAAATGTAACAATTCCATTTGGTGCTAGTCAGAGAAAAATATAGCAAATAATTCATTACACTGTACAGTACCTGCGCTCTAACTCAGTCCCAGATAGTGACTGAGAGATTGGTGGTGCTGGGGTGGTACTGTTACTGGTGGTGGTGGTACTCAGGGTGGTGGTACTGGTAGCGGTAGAAGGTGGCACTAAAGGACGGTTCTGGTTGGTAGTCTCCTCACCACTCTCCTCACTGATAGTACCTTCCTCTGTGATCCCTAACATACTGTACACATAGGGAAAAGATAGCTTCAGGAATATGTACATGGGTAGAGTCAGGATATGGTACTTACATAACAATATGAGTCTTTGGCTTCTTGGGAGAGGGAAAATCTTGATTCTAAAGACATCGCAACCATGTAAGAATTCCCTCTTCAGTATTGTTTTCTCTCCCAAAAGAGTTATGACAAGCAATAAAGAAGCAGCAGTTGGTAGAAGATAAAGAGAAAGACTGAGGCTGATAAGATCTACAGAAATATTATAGAGACAAAAAGAATTATAAATACAAAAAATGGAAGGTGGAAGAGACAGCTCTTCAAAACAACCAAACCCTAATACTTGTACTGGGAAAACAGTGGAAAAGAAGATGGTCAAGTGTTTAAAAAATACTTTATTACTTTCATGATTACATACGAATGCAATCATATACTGTATATTCATTACACACAAAGAAGAAAAGTAACATGAGAAATATATGGATCAATACCTACAGTTGTAGGTGACCAAAATCATTCCCACAAGTCCCTGGGAACGGCTTCGGTCACCTGGGCAATACCACCTACAGTTGTAGTCGTTTCTAGTACAGTAATTAATTGTTTTTCATGCATGATGAATACCTTGATAAATGAGGTGGTAGTACAACTGTAATAATTGCCAGCTCAGGTTATACAAGGGTCAGAAATTCTCATGTATCTAAGCTGCTTATAATAAGCCTGGAATATTTTTACAATAACATCATTGGTCATGTCTTGTGGTAAGGGGCACTATCCCTAGCATTAGAAGTATTAATCAAGCATTAGAAATATTAATCAACTGTTAATACAAGCACTGTAACTCCTGTTACTATACTACTTCTACTACACTGACCCCTTATTGTTTGTGTTGTCTCTCCCATCCTGCTTGTCCTTGCTGCTGCTTGTCCCAGAGGCAGCGTTGGCAGCAGTGGCAGCGGCAACCACAGAGGCCAGGCTGAACTGGTCTCTGAGTGGTTTGAGTTGGTCAGGCTGGAGGGAGGCCCGGCGTCTGGTGCGAGCCCCAGTGAAGGATCCACCCCCAGACCGACCCGCCCCACCGCTGGTCATGCTGGTCCGACGTGAATCCTGTTGTGGCTGATACAAGACAATGATAAGTGGTAGTGTGTAATAGTGAATGTATACAACCATGTACTATCTATCTTTTGAGAGATACAGTACAGTAGTAACAATAAATATAATGTCATAAAGGTAAATGTACAGTAATGCATTGTACATTATAACAGCATAGTACTGTATTATAATTATAACAGATACAACTTCAAGGAAAGACACAACACCATACCTTGCTATTGGACTGACATACAGCGAGGCTAAGTGCCCTGACACGGCGGCTGGGTGGGACATCCAGTGGTGGCTGACTGGTTGTGAGGGGCAGCTCTATCTGGTATTCATTCAGTAGTCTGAAGGCAGTACAGAAACAGAATAATAAACACCATCTCAAATACAATTAAGATTATAATTTATACACTACAGCAAGCAGAGAATCCTATAATGACTGACCTTCGCAACTCTTCCAGCTCCTGGTGTTCCCGTTCATACATGCGTTTGACATTGTCGACATGAAGCAACAGCACCTCTACTGCCCTGGATACCCTCCACTCTTGTTGCACTGCCCCCCACACCTGTCAACACAAACTAAAATAAATATACACCTAATATATCCAGTAAAATTTTTATTTCTACTGTACTATACTGACAATATATAATACATACATGTATTGTACATTTCCTCACTAACCTAAACCTGTCACAATCACAGCCTAATTTTCTTCAAAGGGTCCCACAAATTATGCCATATTCAAGGCTCTGCAAGACATAACTGACTCACCATATGAATAACATAGACAAAACAACATGACTGACATAATCCAATAAAAATGCAATGACTGCAGGTAAATAATTATAGTTATTGTAGAATGTTCTGTTCAATCTTCATCCTACTACTATACTACCATCAGAACTCCTACATGTTTTATTCACTCTAACACCACCACCACCACCACCACCACCATCTCTCTCAACCACTACCACCACCACCATCATATCTCCCCCCTCCCCTCTCACCCCTACCACCTGACCTCAGAGTTGGAGAGGACTCTGGTGCTAGAGGTGGTCAAGATGTCCAGGTTGCGTCGAGCCAAGGACACAGCATCAGCCAGCTCTGTGTCAAGGCATTCCGAGTGCAGTGCCTGTGGGGGGACACGTTAGAGTCACACACTCAAATATACTTTATGTGAACAATCTTATTAAACCCTGGAATTTCCAGAGACATCTTAAATATACAAATGAATGATAATGCATGATAATCTGTGCATAATGTACTCATTGTACTTATCCCAAGTAGAAATATGTATGATATTGTGTACAATAGGTAAAAACTTAAATGAACCAATGAAAGGAAGTGTTAGAGGATAAATTACTGACTATGAGAGAGTCCCTTAATTGAGATAATTCTCTGTTGAAATTGGATTCAGCATTGTCCCTGTGTCGTTGCTGCAGGTCTAGTCTCTGCCGCAATGTCACCCCATCCGTACGAAATGCCAGGGACAGTTGGTTGAATTTATTCTGTAAACAGGTACAGTATACAGTCATCAGCATGAATATGAATGCAAAAATGCACCTGTATAATTTAGTCTGTAAACAAATAATGTAGAAATTGTGGTACAGTACAGTAATAACTTTATGCAGCACTGAATATATTATATATTATAGTGTGTAACAAGTATTGTTACAAACTGTCTTGTAAAGTATAACAGTATACAAAAGATAAAAAAAATAATAAAATAAATAAATAAAATAAAATATTGGTGTGAGAGTACAGTACAGCATTGGCAAAGAAGATGGCAGGTAGGAGAAAGTTTGTTCATAACCAATTCATTACTGATTAGGGCATCGAGCAATAAGATTAATACCAAAACAAAAGCCAGGATGTGCACTTACCTCAATTTCCTGTGCTGACAGGTTCTCGTGGCTGCAAAGAGAGAATTCATATACAGTACAGTAATTATATTGGATACGAGTCTAATACTCTAGGTTTCTCTACTCGGGGAAAAAAACAGAGCATAGAAATAAACTGCAGTGATTTTAAAGGAATTGTTAACAAAATGATTTACAAATGCTCTGTTGTATCTCTTGGTTAACAGAGTACAAGTACTCTAGAGATTCATAAGTTGTGAATTGACAAAAATAATTTGGTATTTATATTCAGTATTTTGGAGTTCTTCAACCTGATCATATGACAGGAATTTTAACTCTGTATAATAAGTGACATTTCACCTGTTTTTCACGGCTTTGACTACAGCGAATAGTGAGTTGAGGTTCTCAGGGTTAGGCAGTTGTACCTCCATGCCTTCCCCTTCACCTTCTTCACCCTCTTCTAAAGCACTTCCCCCACTTAGAGCTTCTCTTTTTGACCTTTTTTGTGAGTTTCCTCCACCTGAAGATTTTCCAATATTTATAAAAGAGCTTCTAGTGATTTCTAAGTCAACTTGAAAAACCTCCTCCACATCCTTCTTTTCCACTACTCTCCTGAAGACCTCCAAGGCAGATAATGAGGGTTTCCGAGCACCTTCAGGGGTTGTACAGGCCTTTGGAGTGGCAGTGATCTCAGCCCTTGACGAAGCTTGTACAGGATAAATATTAACCCTTGATGCAGCTTCTTGTGTTTCCCAGATGCTTTCAAAGACAGAATCTGGGGTTCCTGATTCCTCTGAGGTTTTTCTGTCTGGTGTTCTTATAATGGTTCCCGATATATCTGGGAGGTTGCTGCTGTCTGGGGTTTTAGTTTCTTTGAGGGTTTCTGTTCCCTTTGGGGTTCTGCTCTCCACAGGGGTTTTACTTTCCTCTTTTGTTTCTCTTTCTTTTGGGACCTTTCTCTCCGGAGTTAGTAATTCTTCATGCGTCTTTAATTCTTGGGTTTGTATTTTCTCCTGACAATCTCTACTCTCTGGGGTTTGTTTTTCCTGTGGGTTTTCCTGTATTTCTTGGGTTAGTACCTCCTCTGAGGAATTTCCTTCCATATGTTTTGGGACAGCTTTTGTGGCCATCCCCCCCTCCCCAGGGAGAGGCCCTGTCCCGCTTCCAGCCTCCAGACCTCCGTGGGGTCTCCTCACACTGGCCAAGGAGAAGACCAAGGAGGAGGAGAAGGAGGGTGAGGAAACCACAAGAGGATCAGATGATGAAGAGGAAGACGAAAAGACAGATGGCGTAGAGACTGCGGGAAGCTCAATAGGTGGTGACAAGGATGTAGGGGCAAGTGTTGAGGCCACACTTGCCAGGGAGAAGGTTGACTGTCAGCAAGTCGTAGAAGGCACTGCAGGACATGATGGTGGTGGTGGTGGTGGTATCCGTGAATTATTTTTTCCTTATTTTTTTTTATTTTTTTTTTCGGACACAGCGTCACTGAGTTTCCTGTCATTAATTTTGCCTTAATTTCCTTGAATTTTGTTTATATACAATCTCCATTTTCCTCCCATGGAGAGATTATGTGTGTCTCCAATTTTCATTCATCTTTGACAATTTTCCATCTTTATGTGGTATTTATGAATTTTTCTCTTTTTCTTTAGTCCATTTCTATATATTGTCTCTCTTTTCCCACCCTGGATGTAAGCTTCATGACGGGTTAGAAACCTTATTTTCCGATCACTTTCACTTCATTACTCTAAATATCAATCAATAAATCATTACTCTGAACTGCATGAAGGTGTTAAGGAAGCACTGAAGAGATTACAAAAGTACCGGTATTAAATTAAGCCTCCTCAAATTGCTCTCTATATAAGACCTTGCCTCATATAGTACTGTACTGGTCTCTCTCTCTCTCTCTCTCTCTCTCTCTCTCTCTCTCTCTCACACACATACAAATCATTTTATCAATTCCACATTTATCTCTCACTCTCTCCAGCCCCACAAGGCCATATACTGTAGCTGCTTAAGTGGTTATGATGTTTTGAGTCTAATCAATCAATCAACCTTCAGAAGCTTATAATTATCTCAAGTGATAATATAAATCTGATAATATAAATCTAAAGGGGAGAGGAGGAGGGGGGGAGAGGAGGAGGGGGGAAGAGGAGGAAGGGGGAAGAGGAGGAGGGGGGGAGAGGAGGAAGAGGGAGAAGAGTAGGAGGAGAATAGGAAGAGTGAAGGAGAGATGGAAGAGAACAAGAAAAAAAGTGATGATAATGATGATGAGAAAGAGGAGGGAAGAGAAGGAGACTATAGGAAGAATGAAGGAGAGGTGGGGGAGGAGAATAGGACGAGAGGAAAAGAGAAGGAGACTAGGAAGAATGAAGGAGAGGTGGAGGAAGGAAGAATGAAGGAGAGGTGAAGGAAGGAATGATTGAAGATGTGGAGGAAGGAAGAATGAAGGAGAGGTGGAGGAAGGAGAGGTGGAGGAAGGAAGAATGAAGGAGAGGTGGAGCAAGGAATGATTGAAGATGTGGAGGAAGGAAGAATGAAGGAGAGGTGGAGGAAGGAATGATTGAAGGAGATGTGGAGGAAGGAATGATTGAAGGAGATGTGGAGGAAGGAATGATTGAAGATGTGGAAGAGGAGGAGGAGAGATCAAAGAGGCGGAGTATAGATTGAAGGAGAGAAGGAGGAGGGATTGAGGGAGGTGGTGGTGGAGGAAGATACTTGATATAATAAACAGTTACCTTATAAAGTCAACATTGAGAACCTCTCTCTTTCTCTCTCTTTCTCTTCCGAACACACATCTATTTATCAGTTCCGCTTCCTTCATCTTTCTTTCTCTCTCTCTCTCTCTCTCTCTCTCTCTCTCTCTCTCTCTCTAATACACATCTATTTATCAGTTCCGCTTCCTTCATCTCTCTCTCTCTTTCTTTCTCTCTCTCTTTCTCTCTCTCTCTCCTGAACACACATCTATTTATCAGTTCCGCTTCCTTCTTCATCTCTCTCTCTCTCTCTTCCGAAAATACATCTACTGTATTTATCAGTTCCTCTCTCTCTCTCTCTCTCTCTCTCTCTCTCTCTCTCTCTCTCTCTCTCTCTCTCTCTCATATGCCACATACGCATGCGATATCTATAATAAATTTAACTTTCCTCTTTCTCATGCGGTATATATTTTTTTTCTCTCTCTCTCTCTCACGGCCACACATACAGCAGTGCACCCCACCTCACGTCTTGGGATAATATACATCTAAACACACAACTCGCTGAGAGAGAGAGAGAGAGAGAGAGAGAGAGAGAGAGAGAGAGAACGTAGTTTCACCATGTATTATATTATTCCTTCACGTTTTATTATCAATCTACAGTATTTAAATATTGTTGTGGTTTTCTTCATCTGAGTGAAATCGTCTAGCGATAAGATTTTCACTTTCACTCTTTTATTATCACTTGTCTCACTGTAGGCCTACCCGTAAAAAACAAGTATATAACAGTTTCTTGCATGTTAACTGTTTGATTATTTTGGGTTCAATTTTCGAAGAGAGAGGGAGAGAATAAAGATGACAGATAAAATAGTAAAACAATTATAAGAAACAGACAGAACAGAATAGTAAAGGAAAGGTAAGGTAGAGGGAGCAGACTACTGTAGCTGTCTGTACACTACACGTCACAACCCTCAGTACTGCAACACAACACAACACAACACAACACAACCTCTCTCCTATACTCCCCACCACCACACTATTATACCAGCACTGGCAGCCTACAGTAACTCCAGCCTCCACCACCACCACCACTACCCTAGGCCCCAACCCCATCTCTACAACTCCCACTGTCACTGCCACCACCACCACCCTAGACCCCCCCCCCCATCTCTACAACTCCCACTGCCACCACCACTGCCACCACCACTACCCCCCCCCCCCCCCATTTTTACAACTCCCACTGCCACCCCCATCTCTACAACTCCCACTGCCACCACAGCCCCTAACACCCCACCAGTACTTCCTGTCATTCATGTTTTGTTGCCTTTGTAGGGGAATTGTTTGGTTACCAATGTCCAGGATTTAGTGCTTATGCAATTCTTGTATAAATTTACATATATAGGATATTTATTATTTACGTATTTCCTTTACATATTAATCTGTTATATATACCGTATATATATATTCTAGATCTTGATGAGTTGACGTAAGGTGTTGTATGATAACATTTTGATATGATGTTGATTTACTTGCATGATGGAAGGAAAGTGTTGGTTTTTATTTGATTGTGTCTGCACTTGTAATCTGTACTTCATAATTAACAAAGACTGTCTGGCTACTTGTGTATCCTATGACAAACTTCAGACGATACAACTTTTCAGAGGAAAGGACTACAGTGCTTCTAAAGGTTACACACACACACACACACATCAACATCCAACATCTATTTTAATATATCTCGACTATCGCCACATGATTTATTAAGGTCACAGGAAAATCCCCCGTCGAACCAAGGACTAATTAATAATATTATCTACTCGGGAAGGCCGACCCAACTATCGTCCCTATGGCCAGTGTAAACAAGGCTTTTAATTACTGAAACTTAGAAGGGAAGGACAGGTTGCGTAAGTTGGATTAGGTTATAGTAACAACCAAAATAATGTTAGGTCAAGTTAGGTAAAGTTACGTTGGGTATATTTGTTACAAAGGCTCACAGGTACTATTTTATGTTTATACGGAATGTTGGATTAGGTTATAGAAAGAAACCAAAATAATATTAGGTCTGCAGGGTTACGTAAAGTTTCGTTCGAGTTATTACGCTACGCTAGCCGGTACTATTTTATCTTTGTACTTTAGACAGGATGTGGAATATTTGGCCTACTTTATTATAATCCTCAGCAGGGCACTACACACACACACACACACACACACATGGGGGAAAATAAACTGCTGAGCCCCATGCACCAGATATGTGTGATGTAGACTATAAAGCAGAGTAGAGTAGTAGTAACCATTCGTGGAGCTCTAATAAGAAGACTTCCTGCGCTGTTTCTTTATTTATCTACTCCTTTCTCCATCTTTACATCAACAGGACAGACAGACAGACAGACAAATCAGATAGACCCCACTGAACCATTTCCTGACAATTAATATTACCTTCCAGTTTCTTTTCGTAATCTCTCTACTGTGAATTTTCGATATCCCATGCGCTGTTTCTCACCCTCAAGGTTTTATTTCGCTTCTCGACCCCCTGCGCAGTTTCCCCCTCCCCCCCTCTCTCTCTCTCTCTCCCTCTCTCTCTCTCTCTCTCTCTCTCTCTCTCTCTCTCCCTCTCTATCTCTTTCTCTCTCTCTGCTTCTACTGTAGACTCGTTGTGGCATTTGGTAATCTTTTCTCTGTACATTTTCTACATCTCTTGCACAGGTTCTCACTATAGCACCTATCCTCTTTGTTTATATCCTTCCTAAGCAAAGCAGTGTCTCTATTTCTTTCCTTTTGACTCGTTGGACCTTCTACAGAGAGAGAGAGAGAGAGAGAGAGAGAGAGAGAGAGGCAGTGAGACAAGGAGAGCTTAGTGTCAAAAGTGTCCATGAAATTCTCTCTCTCTCCCTCTCTCTATTTCCGTTTACGCTCTCTAATCTATAGTATGATAAAGACTTTACCCACAGGCCTTTTTATTTCTGGCCTTTTTAATCTAACCCTTATTATTTCATTTTTAAACTACAGTAGTTTTATATGCTCATACCTATATTGTTTGTTACTATTGAAAAGGTACGGTAGTCTCAGCTAAATCCTTCATAGTAAGTCACGTACTGTACGTTCATTCCTACGAGGCGAGTACACGAGGTATGTGAAAGAATATATAGTTTTATGATATAATAACAAGAGAAGTAATGTTATATTAAAATCATAATTTAACAACCAGAGAAGTAGAGTTATATTAAAACCCATAATATAACAAGAGAATTAGACTTATATTAAAGATACAGATTTATTTTGCTATGAGATGACCCGTTCATAAATCATATATATACGTGACATCTACTGCTGGCCTAACTATGAACACTTTTGTCCTCTTCTTTATCTATAGTGTAACAATTTTTGTCTCTGGTTACACCTTGACCTTCACTTAATCATAATCATAGAGACCATTATCCCTTCTCTCATACTCTCACTCCTGCTCCTCTTTTATATCTCTCTCATTGTTTTGTTTTCCTTCTCTCTTTTACTGTCTACTTCTACAATTTCTCTCTCCCATGCATGGGAGGGAGAGAGAGAGAGAGGGAGAATAAGGAAGGAAGGAAGGAAGGGAGGGAGGGAGGGAGGGAAGGAGGAAGGAAGGGAGATACAGGAATAAAGGGAAGGAGAGAAAGGAAGGAAGGAAGGGAGATATAGGAATAAAGGGAAGGAGAGAAAGGAAGGAAGGAAGGAAGGGAGATACAGGAATAAAGGGAAGGAAGGAAGGAAGGGAGATACAGGAATAAAGGGAAGGAAGGAAGGGAGGGAGAGGGGATGGATGGAAGGCAGGGAGGGAGGGAAGGAAGGGAGATAGACAGGAAGGAAGGGAGAAAGGGAGGGAGGTATGGAGGGAAGGGGGTCGTTTCTCTCAACCAGTATGGGGTTACGTGCTTCATGGAGGTATGTTGAGAGTTTAAGGGTGAAGAAGTGGAGAGACGGATGAGAGGAGGGGGAAGGAGGAATGACGTATGGAGAGAGAGAGAGAGAGAGAGAGAGAGAGAGAGAGAGAGAGAGAGAGAGAGAGAGAAGAGTGGAGGGATGTGGGAAGATAAGAGAGGAGAGTGGGGGGTGAGGGGAGAGTAGGGGGGTGAGGGGAGAGTAGGGGAGGGGAGAGGGAGGAGAACACGAGAGATGTGGTAAGTAGTAAGATAGATATGCAGGAAGGCAGGCAGACAGGCACGTAGGTAGGTAGGTTGGTTGGTAGGTACTAAGGTAGGTAGTCAAGTATGTAAGTAAGCAAGCAGATAGACAGATAGGCGGTAAGTAGGTATAAGCAGGGAGGTAGATACGTAAAAGTAGGTAGGATTGTAGGTAGGTAGGTAAGTGGGTGGATAGGTAGGCAGGAAAGAGGGTAGGTAGGTAGGTAGGTAGGTAGATAGGAAGACAGGTAAGTAGGTAGGTAGGTAGGCAGACAGGTAAGTAGGTAGGTAGGTAGATAGGCAGACAGGTAAGTAGGTAAGTATGTAGATAGGAAGACAGGTAAGTAGGTAGGTAGGTAGATCAGTAGACACATGGTAGGTAGATAGGTATATACATGTAAGGAAGGTGAAACAGGGGGACAGGTTACGTTGTTTACCATTTATGGAGGCTACTGAACACCACACCACCACCATTACCTATTTTTATTTATTTTCTCGTGCAATATATTTAACACACGAACCTCGAGAGTATAATACAACACAAAACCTTCAGGCGACTGCATGTGTACTCGATTTTTTAAACCCTTGGATGACTGGGGTGTTTTCTATGTAGGTTAAAAAAAATATGGTGTTCTTCACAGTAAATTTCCTAATGTGGAATTATTATTGGGTATAAGTTAATGAGGTACTAGCCTTTATAATGACTTACATGATTCCTCCAAAGTATGCTAGGAAACAGGACCACATTTTTAAGAGGTGGTAAATTTGGGTGGTAAATCTGGAGCAAATAATTCCTCCAAATTATTATAGGCAACAGGATACCATTAGTTTTTTCTTCATCTGGGTTTGTTTCCTGGCATATTTTGAAGGAATTGAGGCACTAGCTACAGTCTATTAAAAGCATACTATCCCCCTTAAGGAACCCTATGGTATATTCTGATAATAGGTTAGTAAGTCCTTCAAATATTGCTACGAAACACCACCGATATTGAAGGAGCTTGTTTCGTGGCATAGTTATGAGAAATTAGAAGCCACCGAGGTCTCATAATACACGATCACTGGGTCCTTAAACGTAAACAAACAATACGGTGGTCTGTTTGTTGCTTGGAATAGTTTGGAGGAATCAACAGTTGCTCGCTCCAGAATTGCCATCGGTTTCCTATACACAATTTACTTTAGATTATTTTGTTATCTATGACGCACTATAAAAAAAATCACCGTATGAAATGAAGCACAGAAGATAAACACACAGCAGATAGATAGAGGCGATAATACGAGGCGTAAATCAGGAAAAACTCGAAAAATAAACAAAATAGATAGAGTAAAACGAGGCAAACGACAGAGAAACAAAAAATAAACAAAAGTAAACAGAGAAAACCAATAAAACGCGGCAAAGGATTAATAAGAGAAACATTAAAGATAAACACAACATGAACGAGAGAGAGAGAGAGAGAGAGAGAGAGAGGCGGCAGAGGACCGAGAGAAGCACCACGTAGACGATAAAAAAAAAATAGGAGCTAATAAATATTATCACGAGGCCAGATGTGAAATTGTAGGCAAAGTAAATGGGAAGACGTGTTGCCAGTTGGAAGGACACGACAAGACAGTTGAAGACACACGTATTGTACAGTCGTGTTCAATAATAATCCTCCACATATGGGAAACTCAAACAATTTGCTGTCAAATATTTTCACGTTCACATTATGGTGTTATTGTTTTCAGTAGTATGCATCTGCTTGTAGTAAATTAAAAGATGGTACTTAATTACGGGACCCTGTGTTGTAGTCAGAAAATTGGAGTTAAACGAGTCCTTCAAATATTATCATGAAACTCGACCTATAAAGGAGCTCATTTCATGGATGGCATGGTCAGGAGGAATCAGAAGCCTCCAATTTTCATACACGATCATCACAGGGTCCTAAACCTATTTATTACAAAGTTTATCAGCTAATAAGGAACAGAAGAGGAAAACTATCCAACACTTACATGAATTACCCCTTTATGGATGAATATTTTTGACCACAACTGTACACGTGTAATTTCCACCGTCCGTGACCCATCATCTGTTCGGTGTTGTATAGTGAGTGTGGGATTGGTGGGTGTACTCTTAACTATTTTTTTTTTTATATAGTGGTTGATAATAGTCTCAATCCAGCCCTTACTTGGGAACTGTTCGATTTGTTTGATGATGTGGTGATTGTAATCTAATTATCCTTTTATGTAGCACTGCCTTTTTTATTATACCGTATATATACAGTATTAAATTATCCTAACCGACCCCATTTGACTTTATGCAATTGGTAGTCGAATCTCAAAACTAAAAACAATTGCATCTAAAAAAAAAAAAAAATCGAAGTCAAAAGACCGAGGAATCGAATTTAACCTAACCTAATAAATAAGAGGGTGGTGTGGGACGGCAATATTACGTCGCACCTTATTTTGCTGACCCCCAGACCTTATTTTAAGAGGTAGAATCATTTTGGTACATTGGAGTGCCTTCATTCCTCTAAAGTATGCCGGGAAACAGGATCAGATGGGCAAAATATAATGGTGTCCTGTTGCTTGGAAATAATTTGGAGGAATCAGCAGTTGCTCCAGATTTACCAATACTTATACTATCCCCCAAAGAGAAATCCAATTACTGTACCGCACCTGTCATTACTCTCGTTGATACCCATGTTACATTCTCAGCCACAGTATATTCACGTATACGACCTGATGGTGTTCGTGGTGTAACCTAATAGTTTCATTGACCTCGGGTGGGTGATGTACAGTATACTTCCTAGCGTGTGTATTTATTTCCTTGTGTGTGTGTGTGTGTGTCGAAAATGGATATGTTTCCTTCTATCTCGTATATGTACTTAATTATTTATTTTTCGTAGTATCCATTGTTAATATAAGGGATAATGGCTCAAATTTATACACTTGTGCTTTACATACCCACCAAAAACGTGCATATGTGTGTACCTTTGCTTTGATACATATTTTAATAGTAATCTTAGTACATAAAGTCCAAATATGAAAGGATAAAGTATGTGCTCGCCTCGTTTTCATAAATATACAGTACACACAAATTAAGACAACTGCATACATCATCACCTATATTAATCCTTGTCCTATTTCAGAGATTACTGTTGGGTGGGTTGGTTTGTAGGCAGATTGTAGCCTACAGTCGGTAAATTAATATAAAAGCATCCTACAGAAGGGTTCTATGTAGTGTACAGTATTTCAGTGAGAAAGATGTTTTGACTTGAGCACTACACAAAAGGTCCCAACACTATTACAAACACCCTGATACTGAGACTGGCAGAAGTATATACAGACAGAACAACAGTACAATACATGTCTGGAGTGTACAAGTTCCAACCCTGGCCATGATGGGGTAACTTGTTTATATTCATTTAGGCAAGGGAATGGGAGATTTTTTAGGTGCATCTACTATAAAGTCTAGAAGATTACAGTACCTTATTTATGGGCACTGGACTGGAATGTGACACCAAAGGACACATCAAGAAGCTGTTTTTGAATACTGAATGGTGGGGAGTCTCAATCACAATCAAAACTAGAAGAACCTATTTCCACAACCTGGTACAGTAACAATCAAAGCAAGAACTAATTTTCACAATGTATTACAGTACTTACGGAATGGGTTCATCCCTAGCGAGACCTGATGAGCGTAGGTGTTGATCTTGTAGTGAGGGGAACACAGCACTGCATGACTTGGACCTCTCACTCCGCACTGCCACACCCGTCATCTCAAACTGCAAGCAAAATCAAGCATTTTTGTGTGAGGATGCCTCTATGGATGCTTTTGTTTAGTCACCCTGCACTATGTAAGGCCAGGATATAACAAGGGCTACACTATACTCAATCATAATCATCATCATCATCATCATCATCATCTTTGCATAATATCCTCCTCTTCCTGTTGCTGGGGTTGGACATATTATATGTATGTGTAGGAATTTGTTTCCATATACTGCATGTGTATGTGTGTATATGAACAGTTAGGTTCTTTACGTTCACAATTGACTGACTGATTATCAACTGTCTGGGCCATTGTGGGGGTTTCTAATATCAACAGTATGAAGTGTTCCACAATATAACCTTATTTAGGAAGAGTTTATACAATTATTTACTAACCTTCTGAGAACTGTTGACTGTGAGAGGTGCAGTAGTAGTGGGTGTATGTGGAGGTGTGGTAACAGGGAGATCAGAGGTGGTAGTGGTGGAAGATTGGCGCTGCAGAAGCCCTCGACCCTCGTTGGGTTTGGTCCCTCCATGCTGCTGGGTGATGCGGCTGAAGAGTTCCGCTGAGTTCATAGACGACTCGGACTCAGGAGTTGAGGGGAGAGGCTCCTCTTCCTCCTCCTTTGATATGCTCTTTGTCTTCTTCAGTAAGGGCTTCTCTTTTCTAAACTGTATTTCCCTCTTCTTTTCCTCCTCCTCTTCCTCCTCCTCCTCCTCAACATTGTCCAGGGAGGGAGGTGGGGAGAGGGGTGCTACCTCTACCTCCTGTAAAGTGATTTACAGTATAAAGATTTTTTTTTAAAACTTCCAGCGATATGCTGCAATAATAAAAAAAAACCATAGACTTTATTACTGTATAAGTGATTCAGTTCATGTGCTGTGAATCATAAACTACACTGTGAATGTAAATCAGACAAACACTCCAACTGACTCAATCCGTCTTTCCTTCTTAAAATATTACCAAACAACATACTGTACACTAAGGCTGTATTATTGTGGCTGATGATACACTATACAGGGTTCCGTGTATAAAGTACTGTACCTGGTGGCGAGGAATGTGTGTTCTGGGTCGAGGTAGAATCAGCTGGGGGCCATCCTGCTCACTCTCCTCACTGTCACTCCCCACCTGTCAACACACACATAACATAAACCCATAAACAATGACTTACAGATTTTGTTTATTTCCCTGACCATCACCAGACAACTTTTCTTACTAAGGTTTGTTAGGTAATTGTAGCTGACCAAGATGAGTGACTAACCTGGGGAGTGATGGTGGTGATGCCAGAGCGTCTGGTCTTCTCCTCCCCGCCCCTCCCTGCACCTCGGGGTGATCCGGGCCCGACCCTGACAAACACAATCAGGGTAATCAGGGATTATCAATGCCACAATAAACTCAAAACAAATTGAATCAACTAATCAAAAAATACATATACTGTATTTCATGGCATTTCTGCAACATTTCATAACACTGTAAATCAATTAAACAAAATAAAATAAAATCTAATGGTACTATACAGTACAGTATGTACTGTATAGCATATTGTAGGCTACAAGGTGTAGTGATATATATGTACTGTATCTCCAAAAATTTCTACAAGAATATTTATCCATTCACTGTGGCCGGCAACTCTGGTCATTTACTTTGGCTTATGTTTGATATTTATTGTATTACTCATGACTGGAAATATCTAGCAACAAAACTATCATCAAGAAAATCTAAACACCTAACTTGCTGTCAATTGACCTAAGTTCTTACCTCAGGTATCCTTGTAAAAGCATTAAAAAAAAGAGTATCATAACACATTCACAACACAGTTATCCCAACCCACACTAAACCTCAATGATAATGGCAATATGATATCAGTTAAACTTTCATTGATATTACATCACAGCCACCAAAAATCTTTTCCAAATTCTCCTTTTTGAAAGTTCAATCACTTAAAAAAATAAAATGAAGATATATTCGGTCCTTGAACTGTGAGGACAGTATGATGCAACAAAAATAAGAGACCTTATGATATGAACACTGGAACACATATCTAAATATTTAAATCATATGAAAATAAAAAAAATATTTACATTTACTAGGGAGGAGTTGAATTCCTTATGAGAAGTGAAGGCTCATGATTCCTCCAAACTATACAAGCTACACAACAAATCCCTCAATAATAATGCACATATTTTCTTGCTACAGTCTGGAGAAATCAATGGCCTTCAATTTACTGATATCACATTCCTTCTAAATATAGTTATGTGGTTAATAAGAGACAATGGAGACAATATCTATACAGCTGATATATTCTCCTCCATACCACACTCTCACTTCACCCACTTATTCATTATAAAAATCTCTCCTACATAGTTAAAATGACTTTTCTTACTATGTATATTATGTGTATACAGTATATATTATAATCTAATAAATCTTTGGACTTTTATATAAAGACTATATTTTATTAGATAATTGTATATGTAGGAAGTTATATAAATATGGCTCTTTATCCCTTAGGTGAAGCAAGGTACAGAAAAGAAGCACTTTGTCTAACAAGAAGGCGGTGAAAGTCAAGAGCTTAAGGGGTAAGATGCTGTTGTCAAATTGGAGGCTCAATTCCTCCAAACCAGAATAGAGGAAAGAAGTACCTCCATTTCAGGTGTCTGCTTTGTAGCACTGATTGGTGATATTAGGAGCCTCTAATCTGTCAGCATATTACCCTCTTAAGGCTATGTTTCTGACCTCAATTTGACACACATTACATGATTCAGTACTGCATTTAAATACTGTACTGTACAGTACTGTATTGAAATTTTGAATTCATAACCTAATTAGTCAAAGGATTACAAAGGATTTCAAACAGTAACAGACCTACTAGCCCTTAGAAGACTGTCTGTAGGGCTTATTCTATCTGACATACTGGAATAAAGAAAACAGAAAACAAGAAAGTCATTACATACTAAGTTGGCTGAAACAAGCAAGAAACTGTACTACAAAATTTAAGTGAAATACATTTTTTACATGCTTTTAAGACTATGACAATCATTTCAAATAATTCCTAATATACAAGCTTCAGAATAAGTATAACATTTAAAAAGATAAATGACTTAAGATATCCAGTGTAGTAATAGTGGAAACAAAAGAGGTAAATGCTTTTCTGTACTGTATTGTATTGGTATTTTTTGCAATGCAGACAATAGATAGCAACTCTTGTGTTCCCATCATTTTCCCTGTGGGTTAAATCAGATTTAGTACACCATACTGTACTACTACTGCACTGTAGTTTAAAAATTGAAAGCAGATGAGTGGCAGGATTTTATATGTGTATGTGTCTGAAGGAGGGCAGGCAAAGGGCAGTAGGCAAGAAAAATCATGAGTTAAGTGATGATAAAGACGAGTGTTTTTGCTGAATGTAATGTAAAAGAAGTCATTACACATGTCACCTTCATCCCTAATTTATGGCTTTTCTTGCACACAGCCTATACACATACAGTATTATGGCAAAAATGCTGCATATACTGTGGACGAAGACATCAGAGGATACTGACATGTCTTGGCAAACATAAATTAAATCTTCACATACTGTACTGAATAGATAGTCTATACAGTACAGTATATTTTTTAAAGGGGTATTAATGTAGCTGGAAAAATTCAAGGAAATTAATCCTCCAAACTATGATATGAAACAGGTCACCTAAGTTGAGGCAGTCTGTATCTCTCAGTGGTGAACAATTCTATAGGCTGAGTTGCCTAAACCATTAGGCCCTGATGTCTTAGGGGTCCATCTTAAATATGGTATCTATATAAGGAAAAAATAACAATTAAAAAAACTACATTACTATATTTGTTTTGGAAAAGAAGGACAAGCTATGTAAAACAAAAACAAAAAAAAACCACTTTGCTTTATCACCATAATAAAGTGCCGAGTCACACATAATGGGTCTGGTTATACAGATTAAGCCTAAGACCCAGGAAATGTTAATCCACCACTGATCTCTTTACAAGTTGGAAGATTTGATAGCCTTCAAATTTCACACACAATACCAAGTGAAGAATCAATCAAATATTATATTTCAATGTAACAGCAGCATTGTTCAAGGAAAATACAGTGTACTACTGTACTACAGTAATACACTGTAACAAATGCCAGGAGGCTGAAATGAGTTGCTGCCATACTTCATGCAGAGAAAAACATGGACGAGGTGATAATGATGACTGGTATGATTAATGCCTCTATATATTTTAAAGGAAATCATGGCATTGTACAGTCATCACCATAACCCATTAGTTTTCTTGAATAAGGCCCACTGACTCAGATCATGTGTTTCCTGAGAGCAGACCTACATACAGCAACCATAACAAATTATTATTATATATATTAAACTGTATATTTATAAACTGTATTATTGTATATATTCTTCTGAGTGACTCCAGACAATTACTCTGTCTGTTGGAAGCACTCCTGACATTTAAAAATTAAAATATATTTCAGGTAATCCATAAACAAATGTTTGTGCACAAAACAACATTATTAAACAAACTGTCAATAGCCATATTTTCTACTCTCCCACGATATATATGTAAAGTTAGTGTGAAGCCTCCTGTATGCACAATAGCTTCCAGTGCTGTTTACTTAGTTACAGTACTAACAAACTCACATTAATAGTGTGTTTGGTAGTACAGTACAATATGTAAATATCACAGTAATCTATTGCACAAAGGAAAGCTTACAATTACATGTACAGTACTTACTTATCTATCCTGAGAAAGCAGAAAATATACTCATGACTACTATCATGCACCAATGTACAATAACTTACATCGCTTTCCTCTCTAGTTAGCAATAGACTCTGAGTATTAATCAGGAGAATCCTAGCAACCAGCATTGATAACTTTGTCCATATAAAGTTATTAGAGTTTGTTGTTTGTTTCGAAGTCACAAGACAATTTCAGAGTCTATGCTCTTAGAGAAAACTGGCTGAGGTGACTGGACTTAACATACAGTATACCGTATATGTACATTGTTGGCAAAGGTGCTGAGGATATTTTAACTGCAGCTTTACATCAATAACATATTTTCGAAACTATATACACTTTCATTTTGAATATACAGTATACTGAAAGCACTTGGACCAATATCTTTCTGCCTGATGGTATATATACACAATTGACACCAAAGAGTAAGTATATGACTTTATTGACATTCCCCAGCAATTAAGGAGTTATGAGTCTGACATCAGCTAATTATATACAGTACAGTAATGTAAAATGTAGCATCATGACCTCCTGGTGTTGTTGGGTGACATTTACCATCATCCAGAAACATACATACTGTACTAGAATATAAAATTTCCCTGTGGTGGTAGCCTGCATGCAATGTAGAAACTCTCACATGCATGATTGACTCACATGTGTCAAATATCATACTATATTTTGTGTTTCAGTTTCTCGGTCCTTTCGTACTTCACATTTGCATCATCTGTCATGGAATGTCTGGAGTTCAGTTCTGTGGGCACAAATACTTCAAACACAAACATCATGAAAAACTGGGGATTTACTCTAATCAGTAAAGAAAATATTGTATGATGCACAAGTGAGTCACCCATGTAGGCCAGAGAGAAAAAATGGATTTAACAGTTTTGTTTACTGTATATGAGAAGAGGTAAAAGTATTGGTATATTTGTTTTTTTACAGGACAATGTATAGTCATCTCTGAACATTCTAAGAAAAATGCATTGACTGAATATTCTACAGTGTTTTCCTGTGGCTGAAGGTAAATGTGCACAGCAGATAACATATACGACACCTGTGACTGGTCGAAGCTCATCACAAAGGAGTTAAAAATCACAGGTTATCCAATTAGAAGCACCCTATTACTGTATGAGGGAAATATACTGTTGGCAAGTCTAGAGGCAAACTGATTTCTTCAAATTGTGTCAAGAAACAGAATTACCTTTGTGGCAGCCTGTTCTATAGAAATGTATGGAGCACAGTGTACAGTACTGTAGACTCCATTTCAGCTGACAATATCTTACCCTTGTAATGTGGGTGGTGGATGTTTGATGATGACTTACAGAACAGACTACATACGGCACAGTAATATGTACAGTACACTCTATTCATATGGAAATAATAGGTTTAAATATTTTCGTAGTGAAAAATGGCATATGAAGTACAGTTACTTGTATAATTTATATAATATCTGAGAATACTTTGCATCCTCTGGTATATGTACACCTATATAGAAGCAATAAAACTCCTCGCCACAAGTACTGTATGTACTGTATTCCACAACAGATTATTTTATCCTCAAAAATGTACATACACTGTTCTGTATTTTATAATAATATAATGGATAAAGGCAATGAATAGAGAGAAATTATGTACTGTACTGTACAGTGATTCAAAAAGTTAAAAAATTACACTATTGTAAAAGTCACATACACTGCACTCACTTAAAAATGTAAAGAATCAGGGTTTCTCACCTGAAGGTACTAAAACTTTATAAGTGAGTGTACAATGCATTAATTAACAAAGATTTTCTAGTACAAGTATACAATATACAAACCCAAGACAATCATCTACAGTACCTGAACTTTGACAACATCCACATTTTAAGGAGAGATTCTTTTGTTAGTGAACTGGAAGGTCTCCAATTCCTCCAAACTATGCCAGGAAACAGACATCCTCAATGGTACTAATAGGGGATTTGTTTTGTGGCATAGTTTAGAGGAATCAGAGACTTTCCAATTCACCAACAAGAGAATCTCCCCTTAAATATCAACATCAAAAGAATACCTTCAATATATTACTTTTAAGATTGTGTTTTTGACTCATGTTTTGTGCCTTACTGTACGTGGCTGATACGGTACTGTACAGCCAAGATGTGTGGAGGAAGTTATACCTATGTACTGAATAATTATGATCTACGGGGATGTGAAGGCTAGCTTTGTGCGGCTCTGTATGGTGCTGTGATGATGAGTTATTGAAGGGACATACCCACAAACCCACTCCTTTCCCTGCTGCCATTATTTCCAAACTTATAATACACTGTGCTTAACAACTCTTTTCAGGGCCTTCCCCAGCATAAGACTTCATTGCTCTCAGTGATTTTATAAATACAGTATGGTCCACACTGCCATTTACAAGCCAACTAAACAAAAGATGGAGAGGATCATCAGTATGAACCTACAGTACCGGTAACCAGATTTAATAAAAAAAAAAAAATCTTAATGGACATCAATTATTATTAAAGGGTTGGTTTGACATAGGAAATGGTAAGTGGCAGAGACAAGAATATGAATCCAGTGGTGGGAAGGAGTGGGTGTAGGGTCTATATTTGATCAAAGTCTCTGATGTGTTGAAGTTTGGGGGAGAAAAAGGTATCAATCGTACTGCGAGGCACTGTTGATAAGAAACGCACACAAGAACGTACACACACACACACATACACAGAAGTAAATTGACATAATCAGTTGCCACAGCAAGAAATTGGCAAGTTACACCTTTGATATTAATTAGCCTTCACTAATCTTTTTCACCCCACTGACACATCAACTTCTTGGCAGGAATAGAGTACACATTCAACTTCCTGTGATACAAATGCTAAAGTACAGTACAGTCAAAAGCATAACAAATGTCTTTCAGGTCAGCGTGCTTGATCTAATTTTAGGGATTTACAAGTTTGCATTTAGCACCTAAGATTATCGCTGTATTTATGCTGTTGACTGTACAAATACCTGTATAATAAATAAAAGTTAAATATGACTATAGAGGATCTGAAGGAGTCTGTGATGGTGTCAGTGAATTGGAGTCTATTGATTCACCAAATTATGCCTTGAAACAAACTCCTACTAGGAAAGTGCTGCTTTGGGCACAGTTTGAAGGAATCCCAGTAACCTCCAATTTGTTAACAAAATCACAGGCTCCTTGGGGATAATCCAATAAGGGAGAAGTACAGTGTTGTTATATCTGGAGAACTAATTCCTCCAAATTATTCCAAGCAACAGGCCACCATTATTTTGTGTTAATTTGGTCCTGTTTCCTGGCATACTTTGGAGGCACTCTAATGTACCAAACATATACCATCCCCTTAAGATGATCAAGAATGATTGTCTGGATCAATTACAGGTGGAGGATATTGTGGGTGAATCTGAGGCTACTTTATCCTGTACGCTGGACTATGAAACAAAACACCAATATTATAAAGTATCCTACATCAGTTTCTTGTCATAGATTGCAAAAGTCAGTAGCTTAAAATTCACTGAAAACACCTCCCACTTAATTTACAAAGAAGATTCTTAAGGAATTACAATGCATGTGTTATGTCACTCACACTGTTGTTATGTCTGGCATCACTATAAATGTCATAAATTTATGTACATTTTTCTCACCAGTTACTATAGGTGAATCACACACAGCCTAAGGACATTGGAGATATTGTAATCTTAACACCTTCAGGCTAGGAAAACACACATGTTCTCTTCATTAATCAGTCTCCATAAACCATTTCTTTATACTTAAACAAATACATTCTTATTCAAAATAAGTACACTATATGGTTCTTGGTTGAGTTTATCAAAGATCGTCAGTGGAAATCATTCAAGTTTCTGAGTCCTGACTACCGAACACAACATTGTAACTGCTCGAGAGTTAACTTTTCTGATAACCTTGATGCAGATGGGACTGAGAGTTTATGTACCTATGAAAGGCATGTCAACATTTGATCTCTTTCTCAAAACTCCCAATGAATGCAGAGGGTTAAGGTGGCAAGATACTGTTGGTGAACTTCAAACCAATACTGTACCTCCAACTATTGCCAGATAATGAACACCTGCTTAAATGGTCTATATGGTGGCAGCTTGGATATCTAACACCATATTATACATTATGCCTACAACCATAAGGAGTTCGTGTTTCAATGAGTGTTGATTTGTGGTGTTTCTGTGAGACCGAGAGCAGGAATGGGACACTTCATTATCATTGACCTTTAATTGCCATCATTGCAAATTTAATTTTTGTCTTACAGCAATGATGAGGCAACATTGCACTAAAGTCTCTATCTTACAAAACAAAAAAAATATGTATAATCTAAATAGTATTTCAGTGAGTATTGTTGCTGTTGTGGCTCCTGGGAGATGGGGAGCGGGAACGGGAGCGGGGCACATCACTCATTCTCCTCTGTCTGATACAGTTGTTGCCAGCAGTCCTGTCCTCTTTGTCTGGTACAGGAGACGATTGGGTGGTGATTGCGGCCAGGGCAGCAGGACACACTGAGGCTCGGCGACGACCATTAAAAATACCAAAGGGTTCTGTGGGACTCCATTCCTGTTGTGGAGAGTCAGGTTCCTCCTGTGGCCGTAAATGTAGAGAGCAAGGAGGGAAACCAGGTCTGGGTTCATCCCCTTCCAACAACATGCAGGGAGAGCCATCACTTGGCTCCAGCACTAGTGAAGGCCGTGGGGTGAGAGAGGGTCTGGGGGTGTGGTAAGGTGTTGTACCTTCCTCACCCCACACCCACTCCCCTGCCTCTAGGTGGTCAGGTGCAGGGGTGTACTCAAGTGATGGACGAGGTGTGGACCAGGGGGTGGCCTCCGGAGGTGTACGATAGGCAGGGGACCCCAGAGGGGAGGACTCAGCTGAGGAGAACAACGGAGATGCAGTACGAGATCTTGGCGTCCACCAGGATGGCTTGCCAGGACCTGGAGGAAGTGTGAGGGAGTAGCGCCTAATGAGGGGGTCTATCATACTGGGGTCCATATTAGGATCAAAGTTCAGCTCAGGACCCAGGTCAGTAGTAGGAGGCTCAGCACATGCCATGACAGAGCAGGCCACTACAGATGAAGGGGCCACTAGACTCTGTACAGTGGGTGTGGCCATCCCCAGTTGTAGTGGTCTTGAGTAGGACAAGCTACGACTTTGTGTAGGTGCTGGGGCAGGGATGGGCTGGGTACGTTGGGTGAGTGCTGCTGCTGCTGACCACCGTCGCTGTTGCACCTCCCCCAGCAGTGGTCTTGTCTCACAGAACCCACCACCACTCTCCTCCCCCGGGGTCACCTCTCCAGTCCACCAGCCATCCTTTCTGCTGTTGTCTCCTCTCTCCACAGCTGCTCCTTCATGTCCCTGTCCCATTCCATCTCCCATCCACCACAAACCTCTACTGTTGTCACTATCTATGTTCATTTCTTCTTCATGTCCCTCTTCCGTTTCTTCTCCCGTCCACCATACACCTCCCTTCTTGTCTCCTCTGTCCATACTCAATCCTCTATGCTCCTGTCTCTGTTCCAGTGCAAATGCCTCAGAGAGTGGTGTGGCAGCCAGGTCCTCAGGGGAAGTGGAAAAGGGTGAGGGAGATGAGAAGGGAGAGACGGGTGAGGCGAGAGCGAGGACCTGTGACGTGAAGGACTGAGGGGATGCCGTCAAGCCACTCATTACATCATCACCAGCTGACCCCTCTAAGAAGAGACTAAGTCCAGCCACTGTCACACTTACACTACTATTTACACCAACAGCACCACTACCACCACTACCATCACCACAGCTCACATCCTTGCCACCATCCAGGTCACTCCACCGTGTTTCATGAGAGTTGTAGGGGGCAGGAGAAGGTTGGATGCGGTCACGATTATGCATGAGGCGAGGAGAGGAAGGCAAGGAGCCACATGAGGCCTCCTCTTCCTCATGCAACACCGACAACTTGCGTGACATCCTTGCAGCGTGCAACAATAATAACCAAAATATATAACGTAATATATAACAGTAGTAATGAATTTACACATTATCCTAATTTAAGAGAGTAATGACATACTGTCTTTGGAGAAATGAAAGATAATATTATTGATTCTAACAAACTGTGGAGGAATCAGTAACTTTCAATTCATCAACACTATATATCTGAGTTCTCAAACAAATGTTAGCTTGTTAGCAGTACCCACATCATACAGTGAACAATACCTGCTCACCTGAATGGAAATCAAAACATTTCTACGTAATAACCACGCTGGGAGCTGTCAACAGATGGAGGAGTGACTTTATTCTATATTACATGTAACAATTAATGAATGGAGTGAATTATGTTGATGAATCCTGACATTTTTACTTTTCTTTCAATTGACGGTGTTGCCACAAGCCTAATACATTCTGTTCCCAGACTGTGCCTTTCAAAGTCACTAACAAAAAATATTATTCTTAGTATCTACTGTAGTAAATTACCATCACATTTGCTAGAAGTGTGCAAGATACATTGTACCCAGACTGTGCCTACCAGAATCACTAAAGAATTATTATTAGTAGTAGTTTTTTACCATCACATAGTTAGTAGTTAGTTACCATCCCAACTTACCTGTATTGGTCGAGTTGGTCATAGGCGGGTTTAGGGGCGTAGAGGGTGTGGTCGCTAGCCATCTGTGTCACCTCTAACTCCACCTCCTCTTCCACCTCCTCCAGTCTTCTTCTTCCTACTCCGGCCTCCCCTGTCTCCTCCAATGACGCCGCAGCAGCTCTTCGTCTTTCTCCACCAGCTTCCCCCAATTCCTCCTCCTCCTCCTCCTCCTCTTCTTCTTCCCCGTTCTTCCCCACCAACTCCTCCTCCTCCTCTGAGTCGCCCCTCACACCGACCTGGGGACAAGAGGAAGGGTTTATACTTCATGTACAGTATAAACCTTTGATAGGCTGTTTTATGTCACAGTTTGTGGTATCATTCGATTTCAACACAATGTTATATTACTTTTTAAAAGTGTCACATGTGTTTGAAAGGAAAATTATATTGTTAATAAAAGATTGTTCTGCGTGTCTGCAACCTGTGATGTGTAATCATAGGCTTATGAGCGTATGTGTGTGTTTGTGTGCTTTTCTATACATATAGGCCTATGTGCCTTTATGTGGAGAAGTGTGTGTGTCTGTGAATTCGTGTGAGTGAATTTGTATGCAAGTGTGCAAGCAAGTGTCTGTATAATTTGTGTGTGTGTGAAAGCATGTGACTATATGTGCGTGTGTATGTGTGTGTGTGTAAAACCTATAACTGTGAACGATACCAAAAATAAATAATGGGACAGTGAACGTAAACGTCATGAGTACGAGAAATTTTCCTGGTAGCAAGTAAAATTAATGGGGTAAGATGCTCAGCAAACTGGAGGCTACAATAACTTTCCTTCCAACTGTGTCACTCACTAAACAGAACCTACTTTTTTTTTCATTTTTTTAAAGAGTCCTCCAATTCGCCGACAGCAAGACAGACAAGTATTGCATCTTAATTAAGGGGTCTGTGTGAGCTGTAGTGCCCAAGTTGTATTGTGTGAGTTCCAGTGCCCAAGTTGTGTTGTGTATTGTTGTAAGTTGTGTTGTGTTGGCATAATCTGTGTTGTGTTTTTGTATGTTGTAGTGACCAGGTTGTGTTAGGGATGTTGAGTAATTTGATAATAGGATATACAGCAATAAAATATCAACAATCCTCAAACATCTGCTAACACACACACACACACACACACATTTAATGAGTTCTAAAAAAATTGACGTTAATATTGTACAGATTTACTCTAACCAAAAGATTTCATATTGCACCTTGAGGCTTTAAATGAGAAATATTGTTGACAAATTGTAAACACACACTATCATCAGAGTCTATCTTAATGGTGCAACAAGTACCAGCAAACCATAAAAATGTACACCAACTTTCGCGATAGAAAAAAAAAAAAAAAAAAAAAAAAAAAAAACACGATAATTTTGCAACCATGCTGGCAGGATAAGGAGATAGACAGGCAACACTGACAAACAAACAAACAAACAAACAAACAAAAACGAAAAACAAAAGTATGCAAGCACCACAACAGTAATAAACCGATTCGGGTCCATAAAAACTAACCTCTCGCCACCATGATAATTTTTTTTAAAGAATGCAAAATAAGGCAGAGGTTGCAGCGAGGAGCACCTTGTCTGTGTACTGTACTCAGGTTCCACATTCCTTCACAGAGCTTAGATGTTGTGGGGTGGTATTATTAAACTACTACTACTTCACAGAGCTCAAATGCTGTGGGTTGGTACTACTTCACAGTGGTACTACTTCACAGAGCTCAGCCTGGCAGATGCTGTGGGGTGGTATTATTAAACTACTTCTTGGAGGCTCTTCGTCGTTTAGTGTCGTATTACTAATGAATACGAAATGAGCGACGAAGAGCCTTTTCCTTGAAGAATTTGTTTAACAATACAACCCTAAACGCTGTGGGCAGGATGAAGAACTGAAGGAGATAGAATAGTGCCAGTACTAGGCCTGGGAGATTGTTTGGCATGTAGGAGGAGGAGACTGTGAGAGGAATGACAACAAAATCGAAGGAAATAGAAGGAAAGATGACCACCCTTGGCCAGGAAGATCTTACAGCACGTGAGAGAATGATATAGAGAGGAGTAACAGCAAGATCAAAGGAAATAAAAGGAAAGGGGGGGGGGGGCACTTGAAGAATAGAAAGGGAGCGTCACATGTTCCAGTCATTAATTAAAGAAACACAGGAGGGAAATGGAAAGTCAACCAAACTGATTCTCACTTTCCTTTCTACAAAAAAAAAAAAAAAAAAAAAAATATTATTTACTTGTAGTTTATCACTTCTCTACAGGTTATTACAGTTCTCAAAATGGCGTGTGACTGACAACTATGGACCACGACTGTACATAGTATGGAAAAATAAATAAATATATTAAATAACAAAAAACACACATACAAACACAACATTAAGTGCTCATACCTTGTGCTGGAAGCTGTGGTGGTGGTGGTGGTGAAAATATGTGCTTCGTGGGCCCACCTATACTGTCCTGATGCTGGTGGTGATAGTGGTGCAAAGAGGGAGGTGGTGGTGCAAAGGTGGTGATGGAGCAAGGTGATGGTAATGGTGCAAAGGGGGAGGTGGTGGTGCAAAAGGGGAGGTGGTGGTGATGGTAATGGTGCAAGCGGGAGGTGGTGATGATGCAAGTGGCTGATGGTCGTAGTGATGATGGTGCAAATGGCTTGTGATGATGGTGATGGTGCAAGGGGGGGAAGAGGTGGTGGTGATGGTGCAAGGGGAGGGGGTCGTGGTGGTGATGGTGCAAGGGGAGGGGGTCGTGGTGGTGATGGTGGTGGTATGTGTGTGTGTAAGCAAACATGAGTATAATTTTATGAGTGAGAACCTTAGCGAGTGCATGATTGAGTGAGTGTGTGAGTGTGAGCTTGAGTTAATAATCTTAATAAGTGTGTGTTAGTGTGTGTATGTGCAACACTGAGTGAACGAATGGGTGCATGCATTGAGTGAAAGAGTGACTACAAATGAATGATCGTAAGAGTAGATGTGTATGCGACAACAAACAAGTGAACGAGTGAGTGGGACAATGAACCAGTGATCGTGCTTGAGTGAGTATGTGAGTGCGTGAGTAAAAACGTACGTACCTGTCTCAGAGTTCGGTGTAGTGGCTGGAGTAGACGCACCTGATGTAGAGAGCGGTGTTCAGGCAGGGAGGAGAGGAAACGCACCTGAGCACGTGGTCGGGGTCTTAAGTGTGGGTGTGGGGAGCGGGGCAGCAGCTGGGTGGTGGTGGTGGGGGTGGTGGGGGTGTTGGTTGGGGTGTTAGTGTGGGTGGCATCAGATTCAATTGCCTTCCACCTTGCCTCCTCCTCCTCCACCTCCTCTTGTACCTCCTCTTCCGGTCCCGCCTCTCTGTACGCCTCAACTGTGGACATACATACATACATACATACATATTACATACATACATAATCATTAATTTCAACGTTATCCAGTACAGCCAGGTTCCAGATCTTGAGTCATGACGTAGAATTATTAACAACATTCAATTAGATTATAGACGAGTAATAATATGAATAAATGGGAAAATAGTTCGACGTGAAGAAGCACCGAGGGAGAAAATATATCCACATTTATTCATGTCTGATATCTGTGTAATAGAAAGCAGTCATGAACTAAATTTTTACCTGTAAACAGAGCATAACAAGGACCTTTTTTTCTGTAGTACCCGGAGGCCATTATTATGTATGTAGATGAGATGAACGAACATTAATTATGCATGCAGTGTAAGTATCGTGCATTTAATATAAAATACAAGTTTTTTTACATGTCATATAAGAGCACTGATTAAAATTACCGTGCAAAATATACTAGAAGAAAATGTATTCAGTAATCAATTATTAATTATCATTGCAAAAATATGTATTAATTTGTGATGGTATGGAAAAACAAGTACATGAATTAATTATGATTGCAAATTAAGGATATAACAATTACCGTATGCACAAATAAAATAAGTAGGAGAGTCACGTGAGAGTGATTTCTATGCTAGTGACGTACAAACTCTCGTGAGGAAGGGAAATGTGGGAAGAGAGTTACATAATTAACGAGTAAATGAAGGGAAATGTGAGAGTAGGTTAGGTTAGGTCATGTTTGGATTGACACTGACATAGACTGGGCATTAGGTGAGATAAGGTAAGGTTGGGTTAGGTTTGATTTGGGTTAACATTGACCTGGGCTGGAGGTTAATTAAGTGAGATAAAGGTAAGTGAGGTTAGGTTAAGTGAGGTAATAAAGGTATAAGTGAGGTTAGGTTAAGTGAGATAAGGTTAGGTTAGGTGATGATAGGTTAAGTGAGATAAGGTTAGGTTAGGTGAGGTTAGGTTAGGTTTGGGATAATAAAGGTATAGGTGAAGTTAAGTTAGGTTTGGGATAATACTGACCTGGACTAGAGGAGTCTGGTGAGGCAGGGGTCTGAGTGGCAGTACTCCCGGTGGAAGGTTTGGCCTGACAGCTTGGTCCACACAGGTCACACTCCACACCAACCTCAACACCTGTAACAAGGAATCATAGCTTATATTTAACACACACCTCCACACCTGTACAGTAGCAAGGAATGATAAGTTAGTCTTCACACAAGGTCAAACTTCATACATAAATTGTGAACCATTATTGCCTCATGCATCAGAATAGAAGATTCACTCAAAATTATTTCTAGTATATTATTGTAAACATCCTTACAAATGAGTCAAGGAATTAATTAATTATTATTATTTTACGTGTTGCAGTGATTTTATATTATGTAAATCAGTGTTACACAAGAGGTCAGTCAGCAATGTTAACCACACACATACACCTACTGAACACATACACACACACACACACAGGTAAGTAACTGGTCAGGCACACAGAAGAGTCAACACTAGAGAGCTGGCGTCCTTGCCTTGCCTTCCTTCCCCAAACACCTCCTTCCCTTCCCTTCTCAAACAACATGTTGTATACCATTACCATGTTTCCCAATCACACGTTATGTTCACTGGGTCGCTATTCATCCTTCAGTGTTAAGGGAATAGTACAGTGTTGTTAAATATGGAGCACCTTGATTCCTACAAACTATTTCCATGCAGCAAAGCAACAAGCCACCATTATATTTGTTAATGTGGACCTTTTTCCTGGCATACTTTGGAGTCATCAAGGCACGCTAATGAACTAACTAAAAGTATAATTAATGTATTATTCCCTTAAGAAAGTTTAACTGGACGTGGGTGTGATGTATGTATGTATGTATGCCACGATACTCTGTGAGGGTGGTGATAGTGGTGGTGGTGGTGAGGTACAAGTCAATGGTATACTTTGTCTGATTGTCTAACATAGAGAAGACCAAGGGTTTAGGTACCACTGAGCTTCACGACTTTCCATGACCTACAACAATACCAAGAACAATGATGGTCTTAACGCTTAACTGACATGTGATCAGTTTAAGACAAGTTAATGTATATTAATTTTACTTATCACACACAACCTTTACTGATGTTTGCTAATTACAAGAGAAAACTACAGTAATGATAAATAGTAAAAAAAAAAATACCCCAATATATTTATAACATAATCAT
>JAWZYT010002011.1:0-92500 GCA_034508575.1 Petrolisthes manimaculis
CCCTATCAGCCTAACCTCAGTAGTATGCAAAATGTTAGAGACAATCATACGAGATAAACTTACAAATCATTTAGAGGAAAATAACTTACTCAGAGACACTCAACACGGTTTCCGCAATAAACGCTCTTGCCTAACGAATCTATTAGACTTTTTAAATGACATTTTTAACGAATATGATAAGAGTAAAGCAGTAGACATAATTTATCTAGATTTCCAAAAAGCCTTTGACAAAGTTCCCCATAAACGTTTAATAACTAAATTAAAATCTCACAGAATCCAAGGCGACACCGTAAGATGGATAGAGAACTGGCTAAGAAACCGTAAACAACGTGTGGTAATAAATGGTAAATCATCTAATTGGACTGGCGTTACGAGCGGGGTGCCACAAGGGTCAGTTTTAGGCCCAATCCTTTTCCTAGTTTACATAAACGACATAGATGAAGGTCTCTCATGCATAATATCGAAGTTTGCCGATGACACTAAAATTGCAAATACAGTACTCACTAACGCACAAACCAAAGAAATGCAAGATAATCTCGATAAATTGTCGAATTGGGCGAAAACTTGGCAAATGTCCTTCAATGCAGATAAATGTAAAGTACTCCATATCGGACATCGTAACGTAACTGCAAACTACTCGTTAAATGGTAATCAAATTAAAAGCGTGGATCAAGAGACAGACTTAGGGGTCACAATATCAAGTAACCTAAAACCCAGTCAGCAATGTACAGAAGTAATTAAGAAAGCAAATAAAACTATCGGCTTTATTGGCAGAGCATTCGAGTATAAGTCTAAAGATACAATCCTCACTTTGTATAATTCCTTGGTCCGTCCCCTTATGGAATATTGTGTCCAAGCCTGGTGCCCGTACTACCAGAAAGATATAGTAAAATTGGAACGAGTCCAACGTAGAGTTACTAAAATGATACCATGTCTACGAAACAAAACGTATGAAGAGCGGCTAAATAAATTGAATCTATTCCCATTAGCACAACGTAGATTGAGAGGCGACTTAATCCAGGTATTCAAAATAATCAAAGGCATAGACAATATGGACTGCAACAAATATTTCAATATCGATCAATCAAACTACACGAGAGGTAATGGCTGTAAAATCATAGGTAAATCTTTTAACTCACACGAATCCAAGAATTTCTTTTTTAACCGAGTCGTCAACTTATGGAATGGGCTTCCCCGTAACGTAATAGAATGTAACACAGTAGATAGCTTCAAACGTCGCCTTGATAAACACCTTGCATCTAATCCCCGACTTTCGATGTTTACTAATGAATAATTTTTTACCCATTACAGGTGGCAAGTTAGCCAAATTTCAACTACTTTCTATCTTTCCTATAAAATTTCCTTGTGGAGTTTTCTCTACCAACTCCACAAGGTTCTGACTCCTAACTTTATTTCCAGTACGGCTCAGGCCGGAGGGATTGGAGGGTGGGGAGAGAGCCTTCTACTTTGCTATCCTTACCTACGACTATCACTGGGGAGATATTCATTCTCTACCAGTAACCTTCTAATCAGATCACCCCGTGTGGACCGTAAGGTCTGTTGTGGTCTGTGATTCTATGTAACTCTATGTAACTCTCTCTCCCTCTCTCCCTCTCTCTCTCTCTCTCTCTCTCTCTCTCTCTCTCTCTCTCTCTCTCTCTCTCTCTCTCTCTCTCTCTCTCTCTCTCTCTCTCTCTCTCTCTCATACACACCAGGGCAAACATGTTAGATTAACTACTACTCGATTAAACACATACATAAACTTGTCAGGTCATCTGTCTTGTATAGATCACATTATTTCTCTCTCATTTCATCGAAGTATTGATCTATTCATGTATATACGAGGAAGCTGCCAAATCCACTACAAAGAGAAAATTTAATTAATCCCAACCACCCACACACACTTTCTCAATACATGCATACATATACACATAATTATCTTGTATCAGAGGTACAGTATATATCGTATGATAGGTGAATGAGTTGGGAATATATTAGCATCATTAATTTAATGGGATAGTATATTGATTAACAGAAATATGAATCATGACTCAGTGATTGGAATAGCTTGGAGGAATCAGTTGCTCCAGAAATACCAACACTGCACACCTTTCATAACATAATATTTTTTTTTCTTCAGGGAAGTAATATTTTATCCTGTACATTTTGGCATTTACCTCAGATATTAATTCATTTGCGTGATGTATGAATAACTAGTAATATTTTTATATATTTCTAGATCTTCCTTATGTAGAAAGAAGCATAGCTGAAGAACTGAAAAAGAGTGGCTTGGGCCGAAGGGGCACCCAAACCTTTAAAGTATATCCCACATCATTATCTCAACGGGGTCAATGTTTGGATGAACGTGTATCACACAAGCAACGACCCTATAACTTGCTGATCGAAGACTTCTTAATATTACACTCTTGGTACTATGAATCATTGGTGTGAGTCATCTGCATCATTTCATTCCTCCGCTGCAGCTGTGGAAGAGGGTATATAAAGCCGCCAGGGTTAGGTTGTGGTTCAGGTTAACTCCACATAACCAACACCCAGGTTCATCGACGGTCTACCCTTCTTGGATCAGGTGCTGTTACTCTCCTTGTTGCCCCCCTCCCCTCCCTTATACCTCTTGAATTAACACAGCATAAATCTATATATATATAAAACACTCCGTCTGTGTGCTTAGCCCAGTGTTATTCACTAATTTTTTCACGAGAGCCAAAAGTTCAGGACATATTCAGAGTGAGAGCCGCATAAACCACATGGATAAGCAGAAAAACATATATAGGAACTAAATTATATAAGTATTTTTGTGGGTTTCCATAACCACTTACCTAACCCACATGTACAGTTCCTATACAGAGAGCTCGTTCACTCTCCCTCTCTTTGTGTTGAATAATTATGAAAAATAAAGAATTGCCAGGGCCACTGGGCCTATTCCCATCAGCAATTCTATAAAGTGGTACATCTGATACGGCATAGTGATGCAATTTATATCTAATACTTTGGACTTTTTCTCTGATTACTGATTGTTTCTCTCTCTCTTGGGAGCCGCCAATCAGGTCATTGCGAGCCTCTCAATGAAAATCCCTTGATTAGCCGCTAGGCACGGCCGCATGGTTTGACCTAGAGTAAAAAGTAATAGGTCATTTTAATCGGTACGAATCCCCAGTGGGGATACAATATAAAAAAATGTTAACAAATCATACAGCATTGTGACCGGTGTAGTCCCAGGAATATCCTCAGCCTAATTATATTTTTGGTGGATATATGTTTCTTGAATTATCAACTTAACCCCTACGCTCCGGGACCCCCCCCCCCCCACCACCACCTTGCCTCCCAGTTTTACTCAGCAGCTCGCGTCAAAATTCCTCGATTTACCATATATTCACAAAGCTCACACTTTTAACCTATATAGTGTATTGACTTCAAAATTATTCCATCCTTACCTTCAACTCTTCCTCTTTCCAATGGTACCATCGGGAGGGATGTACGATGAATAGTTGTGGAGATAGGGCGAGTTGAAGTAGTCCATGTTGGCCCGCGAATCGCCAGTGTGTTTGACTCAACGCCCGAGTGTGTGTGGAAGCTGTCTGGGTGTTCATTTTACCACGCAAGTCCATTGTTAACTCACTCGTATTACTACTGTTATGTGTTGTATGTCATGATTACAACACTAAAAATAGTATGAACACTTGTAGGAATATATCATCGTGTAACTGTCACTTAGAAAATTATAAACAAACTGATTTGTACCAAAGGAAACACGTATATTTACCATCACTCTCCCCTGCCTCGGCGTGTTTGTGGTGTTATTTTTCTTATTATTACCATTATGTATCGTGTGTCATGATCTATACACTAAATAATAATTTGTAACCTTGTAGGAATATCATGGTGTCACTCTCATACATATATTCACTACGGTATTGTCTTACGATCGTTAGAGCACAAATTCGGACAAGGGTAAATACTTAAAAATATCCGAGCCATCGTGGGGTCCCAGAATCGACTGAGTGGGTAGCGGATCGATATTGTGAGTGTATTTTCTCGCCCAACGACAAGAAAAACTAGCCCTACATGACGGGAAATAGCACTAAATCGCTGTGACGGTGTATGTCGTGACCTGGCTCTTAACGTATGACAGTGTATGTCGTGTCCCAGTCTCTAGGGGTTAAAGCAACCAAAGATTTATGGCTTTCTCAACATAGACTCTATGGTCTTAAGGCAGGCCTGGCTTGCATACCCAGTTTAGGAATGAACTCATACCACAAAATGTTGAACTCCTAATTTTTTTTTTAAATTACCAATGGGAGGGTGGGGAGGTCAATCCCAGTACCCCTGCAGCCCAAGCCACTTTGGCCTTGCTATTTAATCGTGGCTGTTACAATGCGACCTTCTGCTTTAGTTGCGTCATGGATAACTTTTATGGTTGTAAAGCTGGCATGGTTTCTCTGGTGGACCAGCAACCACACCGGATAATGGACTCCTCCCACCCTCCTAATAATAATTACAGGAAATTTATTGACAAAACCACATGTAGGATCTTCACCCGGACAACGTCGGATATCGCTGCTAGTAAAACATAAACATTTATACAATATATGAGTAAACTAAAAAGTTCACATCCCTTCACTGTTTTGCTTACATCCCTTCACTGTTTTGTTCACCTACTGTTCATTGTATTGTTCACATCCCTTTACTGTACTGTTTACCTATTGTTCAGTGTTTTGTTCACCTACTGTTCACTGTATTGTTCACATCCCTTCACTGTTTTGTTCACCTACTGTTCATTGTATTGTTCATATCCCTTCAATGTTTTGTTCACCTACTGTCCAGTGTTTTGTTCACCTACTGTTCATTGCATTGTTCACATCCATTCACTGTTTTGTTCACCTACTGTTCATTGCATTGTTCACATCCATTCACTGTTTTGTTCATCTACGGTTCACTATATTGTTCACATCCCTTCACTGTTTTGTTCACTTACTGTTCATTGCATTGTTCACATCCCTTCACTGTTTTGTTCACATTCCTTCACTGTTTTGTTCACCTACTGTTCACTGTTTTGTTCACATCCTTTCACTGTTTTATTCACATACTGTTCATTGCATTGTTCACATCCCTTTACTGTACTGTTTACATATTGTTAAGTGTTTTGTTCACCTACTGTTCACTGTTTTGCTTACATCCCTGAACTGATTTGTTCACATATTGTTCACTTCACTGTTTACATCCCTTTACTGTCTTGTTCACATATTGTTCACTGCATTGTTCACATCCCTTTACTCTTTGCTCACTTATT
The DNA here is from genome assembly GCA_034508575.1 of Petrolisthes manimaculis. Classification (NCBI taxonomy): domain Eukaryota; kingdom Metazoa; phylum Arthropoda; class Malacostraca; order Decapoda; family Porcellanidae; genus Petrolisthes; species Petrolisthes manimaculis. Next base: position 5,309 of record JAWZYT010002011.1, read on the forward strand.
GATCACTTTGCTGTTCGTTGTTCCGTTCAAATACATTCACTGTTTTGTTCATCTATTGTTCACTGTATTGTTCATCTATTGTACACAGTATTGTTCACTTCTCTTCACTGATTTGTTCACATCCCTTCACTGCTCTGTCAAATTCCATTCACTGTATTGTTAACATTATTTCAATATTTATTAATGATACTGATTCATATATAGAGATTCAACTCACTTGAATAAATAAGCGTGTTGTTTTTTACTTCACAACGCAGGATGCTGAAGGTGGTGATAGCAGTGGGCCTTCTTGGGGTACTGGTGTTAGCAGACTCCCCGATAGACCTCATGGATCCTGATACAATAGCTAACATGCAAGTAGATGAGAGAATAACCATCGAGTCACCGAATTATGGAACATCAGACTACCCTAATAACGATTAGTAAGGGATAGACAGCAAAGTGGATCTCCTAATTATATGAATATTTTTGATTGAGCTAAGGAGAACCATGTGTGAATGTATCAATTTCTTTCTTGTTAAACAATTCCATCACAATATCATAAGTCATTAGTATATTGTGTATATTGATTGTTGTCTAGATTACATACATCTTCTGTTGTATCATATCGAAATATGATTATTTAAATTTGACGCAAAGTTTAACACACTTTTATTAATGAAACTCAATATTAAGAAAGAAAATGCTAACCAATTTAGCAGTTATTAGCAATGTTTCAGGACAACAATACTAACCTATTGTTTTTACAGTACTCAATGGTTTGTGATTTGCGAACCTCGGGAAAGTACCCAACTGATATTTAGTATGGATTCACAAGTATTGCAGGGCCGAGATACGTCTGGTGTTTGTCTCGATTCTATAAAGTTATATGATGACGACTATGAATTCATTATTCAGTAAGGAAAATGTTGTTCATTATTATTTCTCCTGGTTTAAAATGTAGTACGTGTAGATATATCATATTGAAATATTTTATTAATAATTTCCATTGTCAATTTGTCTGTTTGTCCTGTCACACACAAACACACACATAATATAGTACTTGTTTCCTACAATTGCAGGAAATGTGGGGTTGAAAACTACCACGGTTACACCACTGCTACAGGTTACGTCAATATTATCTTCAAATCTGACGATGCCACTACAGCTGAAGGGTTCAGATATCATGTGTGGTGCCGAGAACAATGCAGCCAACAGGCATCTACCTCTCCTCCTTCTTCTACCTCTGCTCCTTCTACCTCTGCTCCTTCTTCTACCTCTGCTCCTTCTACCTCTGCTCCTTCTTCTACCTCTGCCCCATGCAAATAATTGTTGCGTGAGAAGGGACCTGCTGGCCTTATTATATTCAAGATCATTAATAAATTGAGGTGGTGTTAGTGATGGTTGGTGTGGTCAGGTATCGGGTATACGATGACTCCATAAGGTCATCGTACCGTAACTACTGCTTCATCGTCAACACCACCACAGATATACATACGCACCTACTAACTCCTCTTGTCTCTTACATATATACATTATACTTATACATATTATACATATTATACTTACTTACATACTTAGGCTACCTACATATTCACAAACCACTACTCGGTTAAACACACAATATGGTTACATTAAGAATGAAATTATAAATAATTGTGTCCTCAGAAAATAATATTCCAAAGTATAATAATATCATTCCCAATACTAACCAGTATTTGTTTCCTATATAGAGTTATGTACAATACAGTTGTAGACAAATGAAACAGGTACACTTTAAAACTGTGGGCCTCTTATCAAGCATATCGAATAGGACTCATCGCATACACACACACACACACACACACACACACACACAGCGTTTCATCCTACCCTATGTTCAATGAAGGGCCTTGTTTCAGGTGTGTGGGTTTCATATGTCCCCATCTGTATGTATGTATGTATTCATGTAGCCTAAATAAGTATGCAAGTCAATAAGAATGTATACATGAATGTATATATGTTATATGTATACTTCATTAAGTGACCCTGTGATGTAGTCAGAAAATTGGAGGTAAATGAGTCCTTCATATACTGCCATGAAACACTACCTATATTATGGAAGGAGGTTGTTTCATAGCATTGATAGGAGGAATTAAAAGCCTTCAATTCTCTATATTATGGAAGGAGGTTGTTTCATAGCATTGATAGGAGGAATTAAAAGCCTTCAATTCTCTATATTATGGAAGGAGGTTGTTTCATAGCATTGATAGGAGGAATTAGAAGCCTTCAATTCTCTATATTATGGAAGGAGGTTGTTTCATAGCATTGATAGGAGGAATTAAAAGCCTTCAATTCTCTATATTATGGAAGGAGGTTGTTTCATAGCATTGATAGGAGGAATTAAAAGCCTTCAATTCTCTATATTATGGAAGGAGGTTGTTTCATAGCATTGATAGGAGGAATTAGAAGCCTTCAATTCTCTATATTATGGAAGGAGGTTGTTTCATAGCATTGATAGGAGGAATTAAAAGCCTTCAATTCTCTATATTATGGAAGGAGGTTGTTTCATAGCATTGATAGGAGGAATTAAAAGCCTTCAATTCTCTATATTATGGAAGGAGGTTGTTTCATAGCATTGATAGGAGGAATTAAAAGCCTTCAATTCTCTATATTATGGAAGGAGGTTGTTTCATAGCATTGATAGGAGGAATTAAAAGCCTTCAATTCTCTATATTATGGAAGGAGGTTGTTTCATAGCATTGATAGGAGGAATTAAAAGCCTTCAATTCTCTATATTATGGAAGGAGGTTGTTTCATAGCATTGATAGGAGGAATTAAAAGCCTTCAATTCTCTATATTATGGAAGGAGGTTGTTTCATAGCATTGATAGGAGGAATTAAAAGCCTTCAATTCTCTATATTATGGAAGGAGGTTGTTTCATAGCATTGATAGGAGGAATTAGAAGCCTTCAATTCTCTATATTATGGAAGGAGGTTGTTTCATAGCATTGATAGGAGGAATTAAAAGCCTTCAATTCTCTATATTATGGAAGGAGGTTGTTTCATAGCATTGATAGGAGGAATTAAAAACCTTCAATTCTCATACACGATCATTGGGTCCTTAAGGTGAGAGACAATTAGGTTATATGTTTCTTTTCTGCACATTTATAATAATAATGAATTTGGCCATGTTTGATTCGACTGAATTAGATTATTCTTTTGGGTGTATGTTATTACTCACATATTATTGGATTTTTTCTTAGCACTGACCCTAATAAAATGTTTCAAAATTAGTTAGTACTCACCCTAATAAAATGTTTCAAAATTAGTTAATATTTTTTTATTACTGACCCAATTAAAATGATTCATTATGAGTCAGTTGTTAGTAAGCACTGACTCTAATGAGATGGTTCATTATGAGTTAGTTATTATTAGTTAATACTGACTCTAATGAGATGCTTCATTATGAATTAGTTGTTAGTTAACACGTAGTTAAGGGGGCAGTATAGTATTGGTAAATCTGGTGCTACTGATTCTTCCAAACTATTCCCAGCAACAAGGAGCCATCACTATTTTGGTTACACTATAGTCCTGTTTCCTGGCAGACTTTGGAGGAATGAAGGTGCTCCAATGAACCAAAAGTATGATATATTTATTTTAGATCCTTAATTACCTTTAATTAATATGCTCTGGGGAACGTTGATGATGATATGAAAAATTAATAATAGACGAATTTTACAACAGGCTGAAAAAGACCTAACCCACCCACCTCAGCCCCACGACACCATTCCCTGAACACCGTGGGTCCCATCAGGGCAGAGGAAGCCACGTCACTCCCACTGGCTACTATATATAAACATATACAAACACAGACACACACATTACACACACACACATATATATATATATATATATATATATATATATATATATATATATATATATATATATATATATATATATATATATATATATATATATATATATACTCACACAAAAACACACATACAGATACACACATGAGACACCACAACAAACTGAAACCGATTTAGGCTTCAACAGAAAGGTACATAAAGAGTGCAATTCGTTCAGTATCATAAAATGTATTGTAACAGCTAAACTCTGTATAATTCCACATTTTATCACAGAGACATTTTGCTTATAATTTTCCAAACAGGTCATCATTCAATTTAATGCATGGAATGTTGAATCACCCTGTAAATAAAAAAAAACTGCAGTAAGAGTAATAATGTTGCCAAAGAAAATAGTGATATAATAAATAATAAAGATTATAAAATAATTGTCAACGGCTATGTCACAACAGTCAGTGATGGTGTGACTCCTACCATACAGGTGTCATAGTGAAGGATGCAGAAACTGTTATGTCGTTCAGTGTCTGTACGGAGTTCCAAGTCCTCTCGTGTTTTATCACACAGAATTCTTCTCAGTAAACTCTTGGTGATTGGGAGGTGTACAGTAGGTTGGGACAGGTGACAGTAGTTTTGATAAGTCTATCTACCTGGTGGTGTGGGTCATGACCTAATTAATCAGGGATTCAGAGGAAAGAAACACAAAGGCCAAGGGTGGTGACAAGAGGGATATGGTGTTGTAGGGAGGAGATAAGAAGGGTGTGGTGGGATGGAGGACTACGAATAAGGGATAAGGCTGCCTGTGAGTTGCTGATAATGAGACCTGATATTCCTTCAGTGGTGAAGTATACAGGTACTGAAATTATAGACGACAGTTCACACTGGGTACTGCTACTCAAGTCAAGGAGGCAATGTGACGTTGAGAAGATAGGAGAGCCAAAGTTGAATACATGCAATGCAGGCAGTCCAAGCTTTACCAGTCGTCAATAAGGAGCTATTACTGTAAACATGAAGTAGATGGGCAGGAAATTGCTTGGAGGCTTCTGAGAGTGTTTGCAGTATAGAAAATTGTGTAAGGAGTGGCGGACAGTCCTTATGTTTATTATGAGGTGTGTATGTGATAGTTGGGGAGACTACTCCAAACTAGAGGTAATGAGTAGGTGTGAAGTGGTGTGAGTAGGTCATGACGGATATCACTAGGATCCCTGCCCATTAAATGCAGAGCTGGGCAAAGTGTTGAACGGATTCTGTGAAGCCAAGATGCTAGGCCAGGGAAGTTGTTTTGCTTGACCTGATCCAGTTTAGTGTAGTCAGAGAAGACCATAATTAAAAGTGGAGTAAATTGGTACTGGGAGAGGGAGCAGTTGGCAGACATTGTGTACCACAACAGATACCTAACATATCATATTTTGTTAATAATAGGAGAAAGGTTGAGTTCAGTAAGCATTATGACTATTCGAGTTGATCTGGGACAGTGTAATATAATACATATAGCTTTATTTTAAGTTTTGTCAATAGGTTTAAGCAAGGTCGAAAGGAGGAGAGACAAATGAAGTCCATGATAATCAAAAAGAGATCTTACATCCATTATATAAAATGACCGATCAATGGGAATACTGACGCCTCTTGGGTCTGATGTAATGGAGCAGAGGTGGTGAAGTCTAGCTCACAACCTATCATGTAGCTGAGATATGTATGAGGAGGGGTTACTGAGTGAGGAGATATGAATCCCGAGGTAAATGTAATCCTAGACAACATCGAGGTTGTTGCCAAGCAGGGTTAAGGACTTACATGCAAGTTTGGGTGAGGAAGAGCGAGCTAGAAGCTTAGTCTTGGTAGTATTAATGATGAGTCTGCAGGATGTGGCGGCACCAGCAAAGTTATGGAGACGCTGGAGTGTGATAGGATTGTGAGCTCTGACGTAAATATCATCAGCATAGATGACTATGAGAGACGAAAGTGAGAAGGTACCCAGAAGCCAAAAAGGTCTGTGCATGAGAATGTTAAAGAGAAATGGACTAAACCGAGGTTAAATGGTAGATAGTCACTGACAGACTCACAAAATAAAACACGAGTGTCTACCAGAGAGGTAGCTCTCAATCCACTGAAACAATAGTTCTCGAGACTCCTAATGATGTAAGTTCAACTAGTATTTATTCTCGGTTGGTCACATCAAAGGCTGCTTTAAAACCAATGTAAACTGTAGGCCTACATGAAGATGACTTCAAGTGAGAGAAAAGTTCACAAAACAGTGGTGTGAGCTACGACCTGGAAGGAACCCAAAGAGATTAGGAGATAGATGATCATCAGTGAGGTGACGGAGACGAGTAAGTAATATCCTCTCCATCACTTTACACAGAGGAAGTGAAAGATAGAAGACTGAAGTCAGTAGAGTTGGGTTTAGGGATGGGGATAATGGTACTACGTGTCCAGGCTGTTGACAAAGGGGTTACCAGGAACCTGTGAACAATAATAAGACGTCCTGTCCTGGGTCTCCTTCTCTTCCTTTCATACATTAATGACCTCCCACTCTCACTATTCTCTACCACTAGACCTTTGCAGACGATAGCTTAGTTTACAAACCAATTAAATATAGGAAAGACTGCCTTCGACTACATGACAACCTAACTGCACTTGAAGACTGGGAAGTCAAGTGGCAGATGACATTTAGACCAGACAAATGCCATCACATCCGTTTTACCCGTGCTCATAATCCCATTCCACATACAAACCAGCTACACAACACCAACCTCAACACAGTTCCTTCCCACAAATAATTGGGTATCCACATCTCAGCGGACATGAGGTGGAACACACACATCATGGCCAAGGCTTGTTTATTGTTTATAACACTTTCGTTCGGCCACACTTAGAGTACTGCGACACCGTCTGGGATCCACACACTAACAATAGTATCAATAAATTAGAGTCTGCACAAAGCAAAACTGCAAGATGGGACAGTCGTGATTTCAAACACACTACATCAATCACTTTGCTTAAACAAAACACAAAACTAGATCAATTGGTAACACGAAGATACAGTAGATACACAGACAACAGATGATATACAAAATCACAAACAAGTTAGCTGACATAGACAAAGACACATATCTAGAGGCAGCCACAACTTCAAATACCATACATACCAGACAAGCACTGATACATTAGGCACTCATTCTTTCCCTGCAGCATTCAAGAGTGGAATCATCTCCCATTTTACGTCATTAATAGCCCCATTCTTGAAACGTTTAGAAATAGGATCACCAATCATTACCTCCCCAATCCTAATCATCGATCCGCAATCCCTGACCCAATCCACCCTTCTCCTAACCCACTTCCTAATCCTCCTCTAGATCCCTAAATTCCCCCGCACAACCCCAGCATATTATTCTGGCCATGAGCGGCTCTCTGGGGGACTCATGCATATTATTCTGGCCATGAACGGCTCTCTGAGGGACTCATGCATATTATTCTGGCCATGAGCGGCTCTCTGAGGGACTCATGCATATTATTCTGGCCATGAACGGCTCTCTGAATGACTCATGCATATTATTCTGGCCATGAACGGCTCTCTGAATGACTCATGCATATTATTCTGACCATGAGCGGCTCTCTGAGGGACCCACAACTTGAACTTGAACTGGAATTTGAACATGGGTAGGTGAATCCATCATCAAGTGTTATTAATTTATCTTTAGTTAGAGCATGAAAATAATAACATTTTCTTTTATGAACAGGTTAGAAAGAAAATGAATACTGAAGCAATTTTCAGGCGCTACTATTGTAGGTAGATGTACTGTAGTCTGTAGATGAGTGGAGGGAGTGGTTGTATATTCAGTATGTGTAGATAATTGAGAATGGTTGTGTAGATGTAGATGAGTGGAGGGACGTCGTTATATATACAGATCAAGACAGATGTTACCAATCAATGTATGTATGTCAGGGAATAGTTTGGAAAATCCTTTGCTTCAAATTCATCAACACGATATTTAATTACACAAATTGCCCTGAATTTATGCAGATCACCCAACCTAAATTAACCACAAAGGTGAGGAGGGAGGGGCGATGGAACTGGGACTGGGGTTGGGGCTGAGACTGGGGCTGGGACTGGGGCTGGGCCTAGGACTGAGACTAGGGCTGAGGTTGGGGTGTGGGAAGTAGGGAGTATGGAAACAGCCGTCTAGTTGCAGTGGTGTATGTATTGGCGAGTTGACAGTGAGTAAACATTAGTGGGGCTGGACAGCCGGCAGGTAGTCAAACAATAAGAGAAAAAGGCCTGCAGACAATCATCACAATAAATACATTTCCCCAGACACCTTGCATACATATATATATATAAATTAAATATACAACACAATACTATACAACAATTGAATATAAATATAAGGGTTAAACATTCCCTATCTAGGTCTGCCGGTTAAACACCCAAGTTCTAACAATAACTCCTTAATACTAGCAATTAATGCAACTTATCACTGTCCACACATTAAATACATATTATATAATCAACCTTATCATTGATACACAAAGAACATATAAATGCTTACCCAAATTCATGAAGTAAGAATTAAGAATAGAGTGACAGACACTAGGTGTTAACATTAGCTGAGCTGCCAGTCGACTGAGACAAACATGGCGTCCTCAGTATGTAGCAGAGTTGATGAACCTACCAAAACATTATTGGAACCACAACTCATGACAATCAAGTAATTAAACACATGACATATTATAATTATATACAATTACACAATATGAAATTACACTTAATTTATATACAATCCTTGTTTCATTACACACTAATAAATTATGCCAATACATTAATTAATCATTTACATGTCTCACTACAATAATAATTATGCCAATACATTAATAATTTACATACACATATCTCACTACAGGCCTTAAGGGGGTAAATTCACTATTGTTACATTGGAGTACCTTGATTTCTTCAAAGATTACCAGAAAACAAGACCAGATGAACACAAATAATGGTATTCTGTTGCTTGGAATAGTTTTTTTTTTCTTTTTTTTTATATGATCCGACACTGGACATAGGCTTAATCAAGCCCGTTATCGTGGCCCAGGTCAACTGATGCTCACACACACACACGTCACGACTCCCGAACTGGTACCCAGCCACAGAGAGAGGGAAGTGAGGGTGATTCCCAAATACTGCAGCTGTTATGGTACCAGCGAGGGTGTTGTACGACGTTCGGTGGCCTTATAGTTAGTGCCTGACACTCAAATCGGAAGAGTAAATATTCTCAGGACCTCACCTGAGAGGATCGATCTCCCGACCTCTAGAATATGAGTCCAGAACACTAACCACTCGGCCACCTCCCCTACAAGGAATCATTTGCTCCAGATTTACTAACACATCGTTTCCACCTTATAAAATGCAGTTCTACTATGATCATTCTTTATGTTATATTGTACGAAGAATGTGGTGAGGCAACAACACTAACTTTTATTTACGAGTGTACAGTGGGCCTCTAATTTGACAGTTTCTTTTGTTTTTCTGCTTGGAGGTACAGGGATAAATAAAAAAAAGGCTCGGATACTAAGGGGCGCCCAAACCCTTAAATTATAGACAGTACTACCGACATCACTTAATATATTTTTTAGATGCGATTCTCTACCGCTAATTCATTCTTTTCTCTTCATAATTATTGGCTGTCCCAATATTTACGTTTTTCTACCTCTAATTCCTTCGTTTCCTTCTTTTCTCTTCATAATTATTGGCTGTCCCCATATTTACTATTCTCTACATCCAATTCCTTTTTCTTTTCTCTTCGTAATTATTGGCTGTTCCTATACTCTTTATTTCCTCTTTATTTCTAGATTTCCTCTTTCTATCTCTTTTTATGATGGTACACAATTACCTCCTAATCTCAACTCCTGTTGCTTTTTGGTTTTTACATACTCTGAGCAATTTTAATTGAAATCGTAAGAAAATAATATTTTTCCTGAATGTTTTCTCCAGCTGAGCGAGAAAAAAAAAATATTGGTCAGAATTCCCTAGAATTTTATGTGGACTTTTCCCTTACATATGGCAACACTGTTTAAGTCCAAAATCGGTAAAGCCTTTAGTAGCGGGAGCGATGTATTTCACAACTCTCTTTAGTAATACATTTGTCTTTCTGTTTTCACTGTCTCGCAGATTAGATTGCCTTCACTTCCCCCAACAATATTGACTCCGATAGGTGGGGAGGGCATGAAGATTATCAGGGAAAGAGTGGGGTTGAAACACGGATGACTGAGACACCATAGTGTAAACAAAGTGAAGGAAAGAAAGCTTACTGCTCATTGGCTGAGCAGAGTGGGTTCTCATTGGCCAGCTGGCTATGACGTCATCGATGATAGTGACGTCACTGTCAAGTACTACAGCTCCCGGTCCCGGTTCTACACCCACTTATACATTTACACTGGTTTATTATAACCTACTGTAATAAGTGGTAAAACTATGGAATTGGACCTTGCTGTACAAAAGACATTTTGGGAAATAGAGTTGAGCCACAGAATTAGAAAATGCGCTTTTTAAACTATTTTTTGGACATTCCATTTGTCCCTGTTTTTATGTGTTAAAATAAATGAGCGACAGTATATTTTGAACCTGTTTGACCCCCAACAGACTGAGTTCCCCACTCAAAGAGGGCAGGGCTTGAAAGTTGAGGGAAATTGAGGGGTAAAGTAAGTATAAAATGCAGAAAATAGTAAATATATTTGTTTTAGAATTAGTCTGACCTCACCTGACCTAACCTAACCTAATCTGAACTGAGGCAGACTACCGGGACCTAACCGGGGCAGACTACCGGGACCTAACCGGGGCAGACTACCGGGACCTAACCGGGGCAGACTACCGGGACCTAACCGGGACAGACTACCGGGACCTAACCGGGGCAGACTACCGGGACCTAACCGGGGCAGACTACCGGGACCTAACCGGGGCAGACTACCGGGACCTAACCGGGGCAGACTACCGGGACCTAACCGGGGCAGACTACCGGGACCTAACCGGGGCAGACTACCGGGACCTAACCGGGGCAGACTACCGGGACCTGTTTATTCATAATATATTAGATAATACTTATTGGATCTCTTATTTTCTTTGTTTACAAATAATAGTTCTGTCAGGGATTGCTTTTTAAAAGGTGCACCCCTAACTATCATGTACGAGCATGTAATAAAATCAGACAGACTTAACCTACCTAACATGCTATGTAGCCTACTACATAGGCTAACATGAAAATTGAAAAATAACATACCCTTTACATAGCTGGATGTTGGTATATATTGCTAATATCCTTGAAGAATTGGGGAATTAAGTTTTCCTTGTATTTCCTACGATACAAATACTCCTGCAGGTAACTGTCTCGCAGCTGTTCGGATGTGTACCTCTCAGGGTAGGTACTCTTGGCATACCTCCAGGAGTTTTCTATGTTTTGTGTATGGGCTTCCTTGTTGTCTGGATTCACGAAGTTTCTTTTGTGACAAACTGTGCTATGCTGATACCCTAGTTCTTGCAACTTTGAATAAGCTTTCCACTCATCACTAAATATTGTTGTTCCAGGCTTAATATATTTCAAAATCAAAGGCAGAAGTGTTTCTTTACTTCTATCCTTTACTCTAACCATGAAGCATTCTTTATTTGATCTTTGTATTCCTCCAAACACCCAGCCGTCCTGCTGTGCACTCAGTATTCTGCCTTTATTATATTTTCTTCTATAAAACTTTGACTCGTCTATTTCTACCACTTCTCCAGGACCACCTATTACACAACTGTCATTAGCAATTGATACAGCGCACACCTCCCTACAGTAATTATAGTAGTCTATGATTGTGTTTTCACCCACCTCATTTTCTCTCTTAGCATCACATACTCTGTACTTATGTAGGAAAAAGTAAATTATTTGCACCACCTTTTGCAATGGAAGCCTACACGCTGTTCCATCAAAAAACGTACCAGTAAATGGGGACACTCGGTACTTACAACCTCCACCACCACTACATATAAGTCTTAAATTGCATTTTCTGTCTGTGTCTTTGCACGTTCTATATTTCAAAACTCCCTTTCTCTTACTAATCTTGCACTTAGGGCATAGAGTGTCATCCAGAGGAATTAAATTAACGTTTTTTAAAAATATTAGACACTTTTCTTCAGTAGATGTTATATGTTCATACAATGTAAATACAGTTTTAAAATGTTCAAGTGAAGACTGATTATAGGAAACCTTGTTCTGTGATTGTGTAGCATCTTCGTTATGAATTTCTGCATAGGCAACACCAGTAATGACACCGTCACTATCACTGTCTTTATTACTAAAACCTGAGAAATCACTGTGACTACTCTCTCTAAACAAATAGTTCACTATAACTTCTTCTCCTCTAATATCATCACCATGAAGTTTTCGTTTTTCAGTTAATCTGTTAGCGAGTGGAATGTTCTCCCTTTCAGCGTAAGAATCATCAGAGATAAGAATTTGGGGAACACCAATATCAAAATTAACAGCTGTTTGTTTTTCTTGTCTACCATTACAACCTTCTTCGTCTGAATCACTTAAATCCCACAAATTCACTTGTTTCTTTTCATCGTCAGTACTAAAACACAGTTCTTCGTCAATGTAGCGTTGTACAGACGCACTTATTTTCCTTTTCTTCTTCCTTCCGTGTGAGAGAGAGACGAAGTCAGAGTCTGAGGAAGACATGCCCGACACTAACCACCAACTATAGACTCATAGAGAGGGCTCAGAAGAATGGAGAGAGAGAAACAAAAATGAATAGAATAAGGCGTATCATAATTCCTGCAACAGCTTCGGGGCTTCACACAGCCAGTATTTCTTATACCTATTCTATGACTTTAAGCCCATATGGTTATGTGTGCAAGGTTATTTTGTATATAATTAACTTGATGCAACCTTTAATGAGTAATCAATTACAACCTGAATTTATATACGTAGATCTAAAACGGTGAGTCCAGTGACTCCCGCCCACAGTTGCACCAGGATTCATATATAGAGACATCAATGTGAATCCTGAGTGGCACGTCACTGTTGCCCCGGCAGTTTTATAATGTATATTTCTTAATTGAATGCGTATTTTACTACTTGTGTAGATATTTCAAGATGATATCTACAGTACATATGCATGACATGATGTGGAGTGAGTGAAATTTTGCATTATATAGTAATTTAAATGACGAGTATCAAATAAAATAGTAATATATCAATAGGCAACTTAATGATATACAACCAATGATCTCCGAGTAAAACCACGACGTCACATACCGATGACGTCATTTAATATTAGCCAATAAACAGTGACTTTACAAACACGCTTCTCACAGTCGTCTCTTGATAAATTAAGACCAAAACCCATTGGTGTCTCCTGCAATCTAAGGGACACTGCACGCCGCACGTCAACTTCAAACTCATTTTACATGGTAATATTAATATTATATTAACTGTGTACCATATGAAATGCAATCCCTCACACTATTAATATAAGAAATCAAAAAAATCTAGAGATCCAGCAAGAGGTACTTAAAATATTGTGAATAATCATCGCTCCCGCTACTAACGGGTATACCCCAAAATCCCCAGATCTCTGCTAGAAAAGAGGAAATTCGTAGCCTGAAATTTTACTATGTAAATTTCTGAGATGAAAAAAATCACTCTAAAAAAACATATTATTTATTATCGAAACTGACGTTACAAATTATGCTCATATATGCATATATCACGTGTAAAATGTTTCATTGACATAGCGTAGAAACTTTTTGAGCTTTTCGCCACTGAAGTGAAAAAAAGCAGTATGGAGAAATCATGATTTTGTGATATAGTATATTTGGGAGGTCTAGTCTAGTTTCCCCTGTTATCTTTTCGTCCTCTATTATACCTAGAGTATAGAAAATATGACTGGGTATGGATAAACAAAAATATTTGCATATATAATATTTTGGAGGGTTTTGGAGGAGTTTGAAGGCTGATAAGCAAGTTTGATGCTACTACATGATGCATAGGATCTCAAAGAACATGTTTAGCAAGGAATTAAAACGGAATTCCCGACGTCACGAACCTAAGTAAAACTGCCACTTTTCACCAGATAAAATAATAGTTAACAACAAAGTTGGGGAATTTCTCGGTCGGTGATCTCTTTCCCGCATGATTTCGGCCTCATAAAAATGTATAATTAGAGGTGAAAAACTTTTCTGATTGCTCTCAATTTTTTTAACATAGGGCATTGTTCTTTCAGAAACATAGTGTTTTTTTGTTTTAAGCAAAAGGTGCAGGTATGAACTAATATAAATATTATTAGTTCTGCCAACCCCTGTACTATTTTATGCTTGTAATTGCTGTTTTACTGTATGTTGCACACCAATTCTTATCTATGATGTTAATATAATTACTGAATAACAACATCTTAAAGTTCAGACGTACGATGTATCAGTAATTATCGCGGGGAAGATTTTACAAAATTCATCAATCTCGGCCAACACTCTATTCCCCAACTTCCATATTAAAACCGCTGGCGATCACACGCAACCCTTCAGTTAGTGACCCCGGGAATTGAAAAATGGAAAATTTAGTCCAAAATTAGGAGATAACAGTGTACCCTCCCCTTATGGGGGTGCGGGAGTAGGGGGAGAAGCTTGGGGGGGATTTAGGGGGGGACAGGCTTGGGGGGGATTTAGGTGTGTGTGGGAGTAGGGGGACAGGCTTGGGGGTGCAGGAAGGAATAGGGGACAGGCTTTCTACCCACCCCAAGCCTGTCCCCTACTCCCGCACCCCCTTGATATTTCTGATTTTTTTTCCATATGAAGCCCCGTCCACACGATCGAACATACCCACCCTCCCTCTCCTTTACCAGTGTTACCAGATGAGTGTACGTGTTCCCGGCAAACTCAACCAAACGTGTGTATTGCGCTGGGTTTTGGTAACAACGTCCTCTGGGAAGCATTATTTCAAACTGTATACCGACTCGACCCTTGGTATACAGTTAGCAAAGTGACCATTCAGTATACAGTTAGCAAGGTGACCATCCGGTATACAGTTCGTAATAATACAGCGCCTTGATTCCTCCAAAACATGACAGGAAACACAGGGCCATATTAACCAAACTAATGGTGTCTTGTTGCTTGAAATCGTTTGGAGGAATCACTTACTCCAAATTCACCAATAGTCTATAATTACTACCCTCTTTAATCCAAGCAGATTTAATATAAACAAACCCTTTCTACTCGATCATTTATGGCACAAATTAAGATTAATATTAATTAAGACAGTTATTGTTCTGTCCATTTTCCTCTCGTTTGTGTCCTTGTACAGTCGACCAAAACAAAAGTATTGGAACCCCCCTTATGGATAATTTTATTTGATTACAATGTAGGGGTGGTTCATGTACTTTTTTGGCCCGCTGTACATCCTTTATCCTATTCGCCTTTTTGTTATTCGAGTTTCAAATTTGCTTCTGGTGTTTATTTTCAGTGCTCGTCATTTATTTATTTAACTTATTGCATTTCTTTCTTTGAGGAGTGTGTGATCGTGTATGAGAATTGGAGGCTTCTGATTCCTCCTGATTATACCTTGAAATAAGCTCCTTTCTTATAGGTGCGTGTGTGTGTTTCGTGGTAATATTGGAAGGAATCTTCTTGATAAAGAACAAGACCCTCGCCGTCTCTCGTTCTTGGAAGCTATATACATACAGACAAAAATACCTACCATCAACACACAAACAGAGGATTTCCAAGTCTTACCTACCTCCAAACGGCCACTACCCGTGTCCCACCCCCCGAACGTAACAGCCAATCAGCAACCGACTTAGTCGCCCAGCCCGCCTCTCTGATCACCTAAAACATATAAATACCACCTCACTTGCCAATGTACCAGTCCTGAATGAGAGTTATTCAATGACTCTGGTACAATACCTGGTTGTTGTTGTTGTTGTTGTAGTTGTTGGTAGTCGTGGTAGCGAGCTTCGGTGAGGTATGGTTGTGTTCAGGCAAGCAAGATGCAAGGTAGGAATTAAACTTCAGTAAGAACAATTAAACATAGTTTATTTAACAGAGTTTTTTGTGTTCTGTCTTGTCTTACTCAAGCAGAGCCAGAGAGATGTCTTCTTGTATGTTTCGATGTTGAGTCCCTACCAATGGTACTTTTCTCCCAGTATATATTCATTCTGGAAGGGTTAGATGCCAGAACTCTTAAGATATAGTATTACCATTTTGTAGAGTTAAATGTTATTCTAATTCAACTCTAGCTCCACCTCTTTTTCTTATTGTATACACCCCTTTCTCTTGTTGTCTCCACCCATTTCTCTTACTGACTCCACCCCTTCTCTTCATTCCTCTCTTTACCCTCTCTTCTTCCTTCTCTACCCTTTTGAACCAGGGGTCAAGATGGTCACAACAAGTAAATGACCCATTCGTGATCTCTGTAGTTGGGTAGAGATGAAGATTAAGGTTTAGAAAGTTTAAATGTCCTAGAGGCATATAGGTAGACTAATAGTCATACAAACACGTGGTGTTTGTGTGTGTGTGTGAGAGAGATGCCCAGGTGTGTGTGTGAGTGCGAGTGTGTGTGTGAGGGAGTAGCACGGTATGATGAGGTGTGTATGTATGGATGTGTGTGTGTGTGTGAGTGCGTGTGTGAGGGAGTAGCACGGTAGGATGTGTGTGTGTGTGTGTGTGTGTGTGAGTAGCTGGTATGACCACGTGTGTTTGTGAGTCTAGCAGCTGCTGTTTGGTCCTAGTGACCCCAAAACCATAAAACTGACCATTTACCCTTTTATCTGCTAAATCACCTGTGTACCACTGTACACCAACAACGCCAGATCCAGCCTGAAGATGGAACCGGATAGTTCCGAAACGTCGCTAGCAATTGGAGACCTACTAAGGAATCTCACAGAAGAACAACGAAAAATCGTACGACAAAAAGAAACCGTACACCAGAAAATTAATAAAGGAGAATGTGCAACTGCTTTCAATCTCGTATGCCTACAAGAAAATATTTTCCCTGGTTATACAAACATAAAACTTCACCACGAGGATGCCAGGAATAATGAAAGCACACGCTGGTTCAAGAGAAAACTCGTTGAACAGCAAGTTACCGCGAAAAAGAAGATAACCCAAGAATTACTACAAGAGTTAGAAATTCTCACCGACAAATGGGCTAGAGAATCTATACCGGACGAGCTGAGCAATAAGATTGATGAGGCCCTCCAGAAACTACGAGTACAACACCGCCGTAGTGTGGAGAGTAACACTATCAACAAACTCTCCAAACTCTATGGAGGAAACCTCAAACTACCCCGCCCCACAGCCGGCTACATCAACCTTTCTGACACCAAATTAACACCAGATCAAAAAGAACTTCTCAACAGAGGGCTCAACTGCCACTACCTCTCCAAACCACGACCCCACCGAAAACGACTGGAAATTGAAGTCCTCCTGGATGACATACAAAGACAAGAGAAGGCAGGGAAAGTAAAGATTACACCTGATCTCCAACCCACCCTTTTAGCAGAAGCTGCTAAAAACCGTGGCTCAAACCACAGCAAGATTGTCGACAGAAACCACATCCTGGCAGCGAAACTACTACGAGACAATGAAGATATTGTAATACGACGTGCTGATAAAACAGCCGCCTTCGTCATCACCAACAAGGAAGACTACATCGACAAGATGAATAACATCCTCCACGACACCTCCAAGTTTAAGAAAATATCTCGTAACCCCACTGATAACATCAAGAAACGAGTTAACAACACCATCTCTACTATCAACGCCACCACTAACGGCATACACCTCCAGAAACTTACCGGTGAGTACTCACTTGGATACGCATATGGTACAGTAAAAACTCACAAGCCTGACAACCCTCTACGCCCAATCATCTCACAAATACCTACTGCCACCTACACAATCGCCAAGAAACTTAATGAACTTCTCACACCTTACGTACCAAGCACCTACAGCCTCTCCTCTCCCAACGACTTCCTGGAAATCCTACGTGACGCTCCTCCTACTGACAGCCACATTATTGCCACCCTTGATGTTGAAAGTCTCTTCACCAACGTTCCTGTCGATAAAACCATTGACATGATACTAGACCGAGTATACCACTGTGACAACACCACTCCTCTTGACATCCCGAAGAAGGCCATGAAGACACTTCTGGAACTCTGTACTAAAGAAGCCCCTTTCAGATGCTCGAGTGGCAACATGTACCAGCAAATCGACGGGGTAGCGATGGGTAGCCCCTTTGGAGTGTTATTCGCTAATTTCTACATGGGAACAATCGAATCTGAGCTCCTGGCGGCGGGCCGCCCATCCCTGTACTATCGCTATGTTGATGACATTTTCGTACGTGTCAGAGACCTCCAGGAGCTACCGGACCTCAGACAGCACCTCATCACTACTTCAGGACTCAACTTCACCTACGAAGAATCAAACCAAGGACGCCTCCCTTTCCTTGATGTTCTAGTCACGGCTCACAACGTGGGATTCACAACAACAGTGTACACCAAACCCACCAACACAGGACTCTGCCTGAATGGAGAAAGTGAATGCCCTAAGCGTTACCTACGCTCCATTATCAATGCCTACGTAAGAAGGGCCCTATCCCACTGTTCTACCTGGAAGGACGCCCACTACGAACTAGAACGTCTCATACAAGTCCTTGTAAACAACGGCTACAACAACACCGACGTTTCTGAAGTAATTAAAAAATACCTAGAAAAGTGGTACACACACCAAGACACCAGCACACCGACCACCATAGAACCCATAAAATTTTACTACAAAAATCATATGTCTACAGACTACAAAACTGACGAGAAAATAATGAAGGACATCATACATAAAAACGTACGACCCACCGACCCGGAACAACACATCAACCTCGTCATCTACTACAAGACAAGAAAGACATCACAACTTTTGCTACGTAACCGACCAGCCACTGCCAAACCGTCCTTACAAGAGGACCATGTCATCTACCAACATACTTGCATCAATGAGGAGTGTGGACCTCAATCCTATATTGGTATGATACGGACCAGACTGTCAAGACGTCTCACTTGCCACCTACAATCTGGAGCTATTAAAAACCATTACACAACACAACACACCTCCCTGTTGACCCGCCAAGATTTAGACAACAACACGAAGATTCTTAATAGAGAACAAGAGCCTCGCCGTCTCTCGTTCTTGGAAGCTATATACATACAGACAAAAATACCTACCATCAACACACAAACAGAGGATTTCCAAGTCTTACCTACCTCCAAACGGCCACTACCCGTGTCCCACCCCCCGAACGTAACAGCCAATCAGCAACCGACTTAGTCGCCCAGCCCGCCTCTCTGATCACCTAAAACATATAAATACCACCTCACTTGCCAACAACGCCAGATCCAGCCTGAAGATGGAACCGGATAGTTCCGAAACGTCGCTAGCAATTGGAGACCTACTAAGGAATCTCACAGAAGAACAACGAAAAATCGTACGACAAATAGAAACCGTACACCAGAAAATTAATAAAGGAGAATGTGCAACTGCTTTCAATCTCGTATGCCTACAAGAATAAAAATATATATATATATATATATATATATATATATATATATATATATATATATATATATATATATATATATATATATATATATATATATATATATATATATATATATATATATATATATATATATGCAGTAACTTCAAATACACCATGAAGCAAATAGATGCAAAACAACCACTGGAGAAAGGAAACAGGAACAGTGAGTACTTTCGTTTAATACATCTTCAGACAGAGTCAATACAAGGGTGGCAAGTCAGAGTATATATACACACACGGCCAAAGGGTAAGGAGCGGAGGGAGAAGAAGGCTAATCCAATCAGAAAGCATCTGGCCCGAATTTACCTAACCTCACCTCACCTCACCTATCCATTTTAGTCAGGTGGAAACCTTTTCATTACTAAATCTGTTAATATTTTGTCACACCTAAAATATCCATAGCTCATGTTTACATTTTTATCATATGTACCAGAAATTATACAAGACTCAATAACATTTCTTTCATAAAAGCATTTTGTTTTAGCTATAACCTTACTTTCGACCCAACTGATATGATGATCCTTAGTTGCTTTATGCTGAAATAAACTACTACTCTGTTGACCTACTTTCACGCTATATTTATGCTGTGATACTCTTGTTTTTAAGTCTTTTCCAGACTGTCCTATATAAAAATTGTCACAATCACGGCAAGGAATTTTATAAATTACTCCTGATTCACTTTCTGGGCTATTCCTAATGAGAGATCTGAACAGTATTGCCATATTTAAAAACTACTTGTACATTAAGTTTCTTTAAGACATGAATACAATCCAGAAAGTTTTCATGATATGGAAGAACAAGCACTTTAACTTGCTGTTGTTGATTTGTCCTTTCATCTTTTCCTGAGTAATAGCGTTTCTTGGCTTTATTATGACATTCATTGAGAACAGTCAATGGATATTTTAACTTTTGTCCAATTTCTAAAATTGTCTTTAACTCATTATCTAAGAATTCCCGGTCTGAAATCCTATATTCCCTCAAATACATTGAAATAAAAACTGACTTCTTTATATTGATGTGGTGGTTGGAAAAATAGTGAACATATGACAAGATGTTTGTGGGTTTCCTATACACTTTCGTCTTAAGAATACCAGCATCCTTAACAATTTGTACATCTAAAAAGGGAAGAGTGTTATTTTGCTCAATTTCAAGTGTGAACTCGATTGAAGGAGCAAGTGAATTTAGATCCTGCTAGAAAACATTTACATCCAAAGTATCAGGCCAAAAACATAATACATCATCCACATATCTTAACCATACTACATTCTGATCTTTGATTTTACTTAACAGTTTACTCTCGAAATATTCCATATATATATATTAGCCAAGACAGGGGAGAGAGGGTTACCCATAGCCATACCAAACTTTTGCGAATAGTGTTTACCATCAAATACAAAATGAGAGTTATTTATACATAGTTTAATAAGCTTAATAATGCTGCTGCATGGGATTCCATCTATATTGCTACCAATGATGTTTGGGAGGAAGTTTAATACATCTTCCAGTGGGACATTAGTAAATAGAGACTTTACATCAAAGCTGACTAGTTTGTAAGGGTACGCTATCTGGAGTGACTTTAACTTGCTCACAAGATCTTCACTGTTCTTTACAAATGAATCTGAGATAGTACCTACAAATGGGGACAACACTGTGACTAACCATTTTGAGAGTTTATATGTCACTGATCCAATAGAGCTTGTTATAGGTCTAGGGGGATTGTTTGGCTTGTGAGTTTTAATGAGGCCGTACATGTAAGGAGTAGATGGGTTTGTCACTGAAAACCTTTTAATCATATCATCTTTACCTTTTAACAATTTCTTAATTTCTCTGTGAAATGTACGACTGACTTTCTCAGTCGGATCACTTCTAAGTTCACTGTAGGTATTTGCATCACTAAGAAGACTTTGTATCTTCACCTTGTAATCTACTTTGTCCAATATCACTATAGCATTACTTTTATCCGCCTTAGTTATGTGCACCGAGTCGTCCTTCTTAAGTTTGTCAATGGCTTTTAAAAACCTACGTGGCACAGAGGTTTTTATTTGCTTGAAAATGGCATCATACAATATACCACGAACTATATCACTGTTATTACTTGAATTTTTCTCCAGCTGATAGAGAGATTTTCCAACTTGAACTGGGCTGATTTTTCCTCCTTGCGAAAAAGATTTTTTCCATCCTTACCTTCAACTCTTCATCTTTCCAATGGTACCATCGGGAGGGCTGTACGATGATTAGTTGTGGAGATAGGGCGAGTTTAAGTGGACCATGTTTGCGCGCGAGACAGAGGTGTGTCTGTGTGTACGCGTGAGTGCGGTGTGACTGCGGCATGGGAGTTCAGTTTCCCGCCTTAGTCCCTTGTCAACTCACTCGTATTACTACTATTATGTATCGTATGTCATGATTTCAACACTAAAAATAGTATGAACACTTGTAGGAATATATCATCGTGTAACTGTCACATAGAAAATGATAAACAAACCGACTTGTACCGTAGGAAACACGTATATTTACTATCAATTGTGCCTGTATGGGTGTGTTTTGTGGTGTTATTTTCTTATTACTACCCCATTATATATCGTGTGTCATGATCTATACACTAAATAATAATTTGTAACCTTGTAGGAATATCATGGTGTCACTCACGTACATATATTCACTACGGTATTGTCTTACGATCGTTAGAGCACAAATTCGGACAAGGGCAATTACTTAAAAATCGCCCAGCCATCGTGGGGTCCCAGAATCGACTGAGTTGGTAGCGGATCGATATTGTGAGTGTATTTTCTCGCCCAACGACAAGAAAAACTAGCGCTAAATCGCTGTGACGGTAGGTGCTGTTACCCGGTTCCTTACGTACGACGCTCTATCACGTCAACCGGTCTTTAGGGGTTAATGATTCAAGTGAAATAATAAAATAGTCATATGTAAAGGTCTCAAAAATATTAATTATGTTTTATCTGGATTTTTGTATTCATATGGTTTTATTGAAATTTTAAAAATGAACCTTTTTTATTGAGGGTAAAATAAAATGGATGGGAGGAAGAGAGAGAGTGAGTGAGTGAATGAGTCAGTGAGTCAGTCAGTGAGTCAGTTGAAACCCTTTTAAGAAGAGGTCGTCCCAAGAAGAACAATAATTACGATAAAACCTAGAGCTCTCGGCTTAGGCCGGATCTAAAGAGAATTAAGTATCGTCTCAAAATGCAAATGAAACGTCTACATCAAGGAACAGCATTAAAGATATGGGTTACAAAAAAAGTCACATTTTAAAAGAAACTTTCACTCACCTCCTCTTCGTTGATCTCTGCAGTAGATTCATCGTTCCTCTTGCTCTTCTTTCTTCTTCCACATCCGGGTCTTCTGTCCTTTGGCTCTGTCTCTTCTTTAGCTCGTACGTCCGTCCCTCTTCCATCCACACACACACTCACACACACACCCTGGCTGTAAAGAAATGCAAGGTGTGGCATGGAAAGCTTCCCATGCTCTACCCTGCATTAATGCCTGTCTACCTACCTAATCTACAGCTAGTACATTCAATATACTCATAATATACTCAATATATTTCATCACATACAGTCGTGGTCAAATATAATAATTCACGAGAGAGTTTGACAGCTTCCCTCTGTTCCTTAGATGATAAACTGTCCAATAAATAGGTTAACTACCAACTTTTTATTTACTACAAGCAGCTACATACTACTTAAAACAATACATCATATTATAATGTGAATGAAAAATATTTGACAGTAAATTGTTTGAGATACCCATATGTGGATGATTATTATTGACCGCGACTGTATGTCAGTCAATACAAGCATAAAAGATACACCTTGGTTCCTGTGCCCTGGTTGTTGTCGTCCTCTTCTCTAAGGAGTCGTCATCTTGTTATCCTCTTGGTCGTTCTCTTCATGTGGGTCGTCCTCTTGGTCTTCGCTCTTCATGTGGGTCGTCCTCTTGGTCTTCGCTCTTCATGGGAGTCGTCCCGTTCGTCGGGCTCCTAAAAGGATTTAAATAAAGGTAAACCGTATGTAAACAACAAATTAATCTACTAATACATGACCCCCCCAAACGGGAATCGCCTTGACGAGGTGGGGGGGCTTGCGTGTCTCTATGACCTGGCGAGCTAGGCTAGAGGGGGCTTTGGCCCCTGCTCTGCCCCAATTTTGGGGAGAGAGGGTTTCCCATGCTAGTAAGGTCGCCAGTGAGAGACCAGACAAAATGGTTCCTATGCAATAGGCTGCCAGTACGGGCCAACAGTGCTGCCCTCCAGAGGGACTGCCTTCTAGGGGCAGTCCTATGTTGGATGGTTGGGTGTCTGGGCCGGGAGATGTTGGGGAAGGGGGTCTTAGCACCGTCGTGGGCAAACTTTCGAGCCATTGGGGTGCTTTTTAAAACGAGTGGCCCCGTGGGGGAAGAGGTACCCCGCCCGCGGCGACCAGCGCTCGGTCCCCTCATCTGCCCGGTTGGTAGTTGCTCTTGGCTCTTGGGGACAAACTTATTAAATCAATGATATATGGATACAATAAAACCCAAATCTCACTCTCGAGCGGTGGTCGACCAGGCCCTCGAGACGCCAAAATCTGGTCGTGGTGATGAGCAGAGAGCTCCAAATATGAGTAGACCCAGCAGGTCGAGTGTAGTGTCAGATAACCGTGTTAGTGGTTGTGACACATTGATAATAACTAATGTACAGGCATCACTTTCGTATGGCGCTATCCACTCCATTTTTAAGTGTTTCGGAGTAGTCCTTCGTATCCGTATCACTTATGACTGTGATTGTAGGTCTAATCGGTGTTATATTACATTCAAAACAAATGCTGCTGCCAAAGCAGCATTTGAGGCAAAAGATTCTGTGACAGTGGGGGATACTCACTGTAAAGTTCAGTTAATGCGGTCTGCCAATGTAGTAGATAGTGATAATGACTATTGTCCTAACGTTTTTGATGACTCTAAAGACAATGTCCCAAAGGAACGTCAGGTTCCAACACCCTTTTGGTTTGTGGCGTATTACAGGGAAGGACGTGGTAACCTTATCCATGCTTCCCGTTATTTGGAGAAGGAAGTTGGAGTACTACCAATGGGCCACATAAAGAAATATGGTAAGGGCGTCTTAATCAGAGCCAAATATCTTACTCAGGCCATGATGCTCCTCAATCTCCCCTGTCCTACTGATAGCATGTTTGAATCTATCAAACCACACCGAACATTCAATTATAGCAAGGGGCGTATATATAATGAAGACCTATATGAATTTTCAGAAGAGGACATTCTTGCTATGTGCCCAGACAATGTCCAACGAGTAACAAAGATGAAAGGCAGTAAAAATATGATCATCCTCACTTTTTATGGTTCGCATATCCCAGATCGCATTAACATTAACCCCACCTCTTTTGAGGTGAAGCCTTTTGTTGAGCGTCCCTTACAATGTTTCTGTTGTTATGAGTTTGGTCATGGGAGGAGGAACTGCAACAACCGTTCCCGGTGTGGTAATTGTTCTGCTTCTGACGCACATCTTATTTCTGAATGTCGGTCAGAGAGTTACTGCTTTTACTGCAGAGATGCTCACCCCTTGCGGTCTCGCCAATGTAAGATGTACCTCCTTGAGCAGGATATTCTCCACTTGGCTAATAGCCAATTCATTAGTATTGGTAGTGCCAGACGGCAACTCAACTTCAGGCGACAGAAGGATGGTGGTGTTAAGACATACGCCTCCACCCTTCACCCCAAATCAGTTGTAACACCCTCTCAACCCTCTCAAGAGGCAGCTGCTTTATGCTCCAGTGAGAGCGTTTCTAAGGTTACACTACATAATACCTTCTCTGTTTTGGAAACCTTATCAGACACTCATTCTGCTGACCCTTCAACTGATGACAATTCTGCAACTTTAGCTAAAGGTGTCCATGTGGTAAAGGTTCACGCTGCCACACGCTCTCCAAAAAGGAAACTTAAGTCACCGAAACGCAATAAACGCTCTTGCCTAACGAATCTATTAGACTTTTTAAATGACATTTTTAACGAATATGATAAGAGTAAAGCAGTAGACATAATTTATCTAGATTTCCAAAAAGCCTTTGACAAAGTTCCCCATAAACGTTTAATAACTAAATTAAAATCTCACAGAATCCAAGGCGACACCGTAAGATGGATAGAGAACTGGCTAAGAAACCGTAAACAACGTGTGGTAATAAATGGTAAATCATCTAATTGGACTGGCGTTACGAGCGGGGTGCCACAAGGGTCAGTTTTAGGCCCAATCCTTTTCCTAGTTTACATAAACGACATAGATGAAGGTCTCTCATGCATAATATCGAAGTTTGCCGATGACACTAAAATTGCAAATACAGTACTCACTAATGCACAAACTAAAGAAATGCAAGATAATCTCGATAAATTGTCGAATTGGGCGAAAACTTGGCAAATGTCCTTCAATGCAGATAAATGTAAAGTACTCCATATCGGACATCGTAACGTAACTGCAAACTACTCGTTAAATGGTAATCAAATTAAAAGCGTGGATCAAGAGACAGACTTAGGGGTCACAATATCAAGTAACCTAAAACCCAGTCAGCAATGTACGGAAGTAATTAAGAAAGCAAATAAAACTATCGGCTTTATTGGCAGAGCATTCGAGTATAAGTCTAAAGATACAATCCTCACTTTGTATAATTCCTTGGTCCGTCCCCTTATGGAATATTGTGTCCAAGCCTGGTGCCCGTACTACCAGAAAGATATAGTAAAATTGGAACGAGTCCAACGTAGAGTTACTAAAATGATACCATGTCTACGAAACAAAACGTATGAAGAGCGGCTAAATAAATTGAATCTATTCCCATTAGCACAACGTAGATTGAGAGGCGACTTAATCCAGGTATTCAAAATAATCAAAGGCATAGACAATATGGACTGCAACAAATATTTCAATATCGATCAATCAAACTACACGAGAGGTAATGGCTGTAAAATCATAGGTAAATCTTTTAACTCACACGAATCCAAGAATTTCTTTTTTAACCGAGTCGTCAACTTATGGAATGGGCTTCCCCGTAACGTAATAGAATGTAACACAGTAGATAGCTTCAAACGTCGCCTTGATAAACACCTTGCATCTAATCCCCGTCTTTCGATGTTTACTAATGAATAATTTTTTGCCCATTACAGGTGGCAAGTTAGCCAAATTTCAACTACTTTCTATCTTTCCTATAAAATTTCCTTGTGGAGTTTTCTCTACCAACTCCACAAGGTTCTGACTCCTAACTTTATTTCCAGTACGGCTCAGGCCGGAGGGATTGGAGGGTGGGGAGAGAGCCTTCTACTTTGCTATCCTTACCTACGACTATCACTGGGGAGATATTCATTCTCTACCAGTAACCTTCTAATCAGATCACCCCGTGTGGACCGTAAGGTCTGTTGTGGTCTGCGATTCTATGTAACTCTATGTAAACGGTCACAGAGACGTCTTCATGGTTCCTCTGAGGCACTTGACTCAATAGATGTTCCTCCTTATAAAGCAACCATCTCTGAGGACTCATCCATAGTTTCCTCTCAATGTCACCAGAAGCGTTCTCGTGGCTCTGATGAATCTCTTGATTCAACAGAAGTTCCTCCTCGCAAGTTTTCTTCAGGACCATCAGAGGAGCGTGAAGTTAATGTGGATGCCACTGATGTCGCGACTTCACAAAGATTCAGTTTCTTCTCCGCTAGAACAGCAGAGTGATTCTACCACCTGTATTATGGATGTTGATGTGTCTGCCTGTGTCAGTGATACCACTGCTGCACAGGACAATACCAATGTAAATACTTCTAAGAATATCCCTGCTCATATACCTTCATCTTTATCAAACATATCAAATGCTTCAGGGACTCGTCAGCGGGTCCCAATTACTACCCCAAGTACTACTCCTCGGGTTCTCTCTTCTAGTGGCCCAGGATTTGACAAAACGTATCGATTGAGTAGACCCTCGGGTCGAGGTGGTAGTGGGAAGTACCTCCATGAGGCTTCCCATAAACCAGGACCAAAGTAACACTTTCTAAGGTCCTTCAGTGGAATTGCCGTGGCTTGCATGCTTCTTGGGAAGAACTTCGCATTCTTCTCTCTAGTTTCTCTCCTGCATGTGTTTCTCTTCAAGAGACAATGCTTAATATCCAAAGGATAATAATTATAATCAGTATCTCTCTACGGAGGTGAACAACAGACAGTGTCTTTGTTTAATAGATCGATCAAATGCAATATAATGAAGCACATATTCTAAATGTTTTTAATTTATTTTCAACTACTCACCCTTATCTGTCCTATACACGACCGATGCCCTATCCATATGGCGAGGAAAGTTCAAAAATGGTTTACTGCTCATGATTATTTGCAGGTGATAGATTTGTCTATTTAAGACTGCGATATGAACCCTATAGAAAATGTATGAGGTTCTATCGTTAACACGTGGGAGCCAGAACGACAGAGAACCACAGCAGATTTGCTACGTCACACCAGAACACAGTGGGAGATTTTTCGGTGAAAACCATATATATTATACAGTGAAGAGGCATGGTGCCTCAATGCCCGAGCAACTGCAGGCTGTCATTGAGAAGGAGGGTGGTTGAACACGATACTAGCAACAAATTGATGAATAATGAAATGAAATATGTAATCTACAGTATTTCAAGCCTTAATATCTACATAGAAGTGTATAATAATGTATACACTGTATATCATCGTGGCTAAGTGTCTAAAGCAATACATATATAGATGCTTATAATAATAATAAGACAACAAAACAAACATTACACATGCTTAATGCAAACGTGAGGTTGAAGTATAAACTTCAGGTTATAATAAGTTAACAGTTATTATAATTGTGGTTATTATAATTACAGTGTGGTGCCTACAGACCCAGTTGGATTATGGGTTTGAATTCTTCGTGACGAGGACTTGTGGAGCTTTCACCTAAACTGACAAAGTCATGTAAACAATAACCAATAAATGTCTGATTTCAATGTTTCCCTATTTTAATTAGTAATAACAATAGTTGTGACACAATATCTTCTAAATGTTGTGATTGGTTCACTAACACTGGGCGTCTGAATGGCTGGCCTAGATGTTGACCTCAGATAAATAAATAAAGGTAATAAATATATTCGTCATATATAACGGATTGTATTTGCATACCAGATATCACTATTATTTCTATTGTGGTCGTTTTTGCGCATTAACAGATTATGCAGCAACACACAGAATGATGGTGGTGGTGGTAAGATGGAGAGTAAAGGAATGGTGGGATGGAGGGAGAGGCAACAGTGAATTGAATAAGGGAGGACGGGGTGAGGAAGAACAGATGGAGTAGTTATTGGGTAATTAACATCTTACACTATAATTAACTATTATAACTATTATTATGAATGATACAGGATAAAAATAAAAGATTTACTTGAAATGTAACTTAACACTGGGTAGGTGGTGCATCGCTTGATACATTAGTCATCAAAAACTGGTGTCGTGTTAATTATATTAGGTAAAATCTGGATTCATTTCAAATAATAAAGAATATCCCATGGAATGCAGCGTCAGAGTTGGATTTAGATTACAGAAGAAAACATTCAGCTACTTGATCCAATAATTCTCTCCATCTCGATCATTGGTGAAGCTTTACCCCCCTCTCCCCAACCCAACCCCTCCTCTCCTACCACCTTCAAGTGAGTGGTTCACATCCATGATCACAAGTGGTTCGGGATTCAAATTTCTGGATGGCTCAACATTGGTAACGCTGCCCCCCCTAAATAACTCCGCCCACATTTCTCCCCTCCCCCCTCCACCTGTCAGTGATACCATATCCGTTGAGGCCCACACCAAGGCAAGGGTGGAAGAAGTGTGGACCATTGATCAGTCCGGAGCTGTACTACTGATAATAATAAAAATCAAAATACTACTACTACTAAGTCTTATAATAATAAAAATTAAAATACTACTACTACTGATAATAATAAAAATTAATATAATGCTAATAATAATAATAATAAAAATATATATAATTCTACTACTACTAATAATAATAATACAGTAATAATAATAATAATAACAATACTAATAATAATAATAATGAAAAAAATATATAATTCTACTACTACTACTAATAATAATAATAATAATAAAATATATATATAATTCTAATACTACTACATGTACAGCCACGCACCAAAGTTTCTGTACCCCCTCAGTGGAAGTCATGGTCAGAGAGAGCAGAGAGGGTAGGTAAACGGACGGTAGCCACCACAGTGTTGTCAACTCTAGCCAAGACAGTATTCCCGAAACATGAGTTGTGAAGCTCCATTTGAAGCATTCACTGGTGAGAGGGAGAGTCGGAAAGGGGGATAAGTGGAAGGTATAGTTCTCAATCTCCACATCCTATCTGCTTAAACAAATTTAAAAATAGTGTAGTTAGTTCTACTCTGTTATTGAAGTTATTATAATTATAATCATCATAATATTATATGTGGTCGCGCCAAAACCGTATCAACTTTAGGGCAGTGTCATTTGCTTCATTTTTATGACTCTGGTATAAGAACGTCTTTGTGCGTTATGTAATAATTAATTTCCAATGATTGACAGAGGCACCACGGGAATTTTAGCTACTTGGCCCCAATTATCAATGTATATTAAAAATTGCAACCTTTTCAAACTTTCAAAAATCATTTTTTTTAACGATTTTACGGTAAAATGTTCCCCAGAGATACAAGAGACATTGCCCTTTATATTTGGCAGAGAGGTAGGTAGGTAGGTAAGATGTGGGTGGTAGGTAGGTAAGATGCGGGTGTGTGGTAGTTAAGATGTGGGTGGAAGGTAGGTAGGTAGGTAGGTAAGATGTGGGTGGTAGGTAGGTAGGTAGGTAAGATGTGGGTGGTAGGTAGGTAGGTAGGTAAGATGTGGGTGGTAGGTAGGTAGGTAGGTAGTTTAGATGTCAATAATTATATCCGGTGAGTAGTGTAGATGCCACAGTTTTATCTTCCACTAAATAGTGAAGATGTTAGCACATATACAGTTGTGGATATGGCTCATCATCCTTATGTTCTTCACTTTGTGCTACATCATCTTTCTTCTTTGCATGTGGTTCCTATGTTTACGTGTATGCCTCCTACATGTTCACAAGCCAGCTTATGTATCCACTAAAACTCCAAGGCTCTTTCACTCTGTAAAACAACATTGCAAAGTTGGAGATATTTACTTACTGTACCGTGTGGCGGCTAGAATCAGCTACCCGCCACAAGCATCAGCCCTCCCGCCTGATGGGTTCTAATAGTGTAGCAGGCAGGAATCCTTTTATTCATGTATTTCAGGTTCACTCTAAAATCTTATATACCATTTGTAGCCTGTATGAATAAACAGATTAAAAACCCACGATCTCTTAGTCTCCTTTCAAACCTCACCAGGAGACTAATGTAGCACCCCGCTACAGTGGTGACCCCGGAGTGACCCGAACATCCAATCTACTCCACATGGCTGGCAAACCTCTTCTTAGCCGTCACATCTAGTGACCCGGGAGTGTAAACCCCAAACCTCTTCGTTAGCCGCTACATCAGGTGACCCCGGAGCCGAACAACACATCTCAACTACGATGCTGCCAAGTAATCAGCACATCTGCACTACTCACCATACATCTTCACTACTCACCACAATCTGGTGAGGAAGATGTGTTGGTGCAAACTACCCAGCACACATCTTAACACATCTCAACTACCCACGGTACCCACCACACACTGGTGCGGGAGATGTGTTGATGTAGACAAGCCAGCACCAACTCCTCTCTGCATCGCTGTTCGCAGAGTTCACCTGACCTTCGGACACCTGCTGCCAAGCAATGCAACTCCATATGTCTGGCAAGCTTCACCTGCTTCTGTCACCAGCATATTACCCATTGCTTCCCCTATCGACTACCAATCGAGGGAAGGTGTTTCCGTAGTCAGAAACTGGTGCATCTGGGAGCCCTTCGTCCATCATAATCTATGCACTACCAGCATATATTCCTGCAGCGCTCTAGTGCGTACGCCAAGCGTAGCTAACGCCCGTACCACTACTGCCACACACGGCCCTACATCACGGCTCGACCTATCTACAAGACGACGACCCGCCGCCTGTAGGTCGCCCCTTCTAACACGGACCAAGAATTTCTCGCTGAGGGGGGAGTATTGTGGCGGCTAGAATCAGCTACCCGCCACAAGCATCAGCCCTCTCGCCTGATGGGTTCTAATAGTGTAGCAGGCAGGAATCCTTTTATTCATGTATTTCAGGTTCACTCTAAAATCTTATATACCATTTGTAGCCTGTATGAATAAACAGATTAAAAACCCACGATCTCTTAGTCTCCTTTCAAACCTCACCAGGAGGCTAATGTAGCACCCCGCTACAACCGTCTGAAAGGGCACTTAAGCCACAAACAGTTTTATGAATGAACTCTTAATTATAATATCCCAATCCACCCTCCTCAAAAAGTACACACAAGAAGATTCACCCCCCGACCCTCATAGAGAAGATATATTTTCTCCTAATCAAGATGACACCCTGACAGAAGTATCCATAGACATTCCCGAACAACTATAGCCAACACCAATGCAGCAGGATCTCACCTAGTCGTTTACTGCTAACTCAGGGCAGATTGCAAAACAAATTTCAAACTCTCTGAAAGGCTTTATTAAGAATATGAAGAAAAATATTGCATCCAATACCTCCATCCAGTGGTGTCGCGAGGGGGGAGCTGGGGGGGACATATGTCCCTAGGGGCAGCATTGAAGGGGGCGCCAATTGCCAATTTGAAGTTGGGAAAAAATAAATTGCTTTGTTTACACCAAAGTGAATCTGAAATAATGAAGTTAAACATTTCCTGAAAAGATTAGTGCACTCAAGCCATATCATCAATGTATATTAAAAATTGCAACCTTTCAAAACTTTCAAAAACGCTCATTTTTTTCAATCGTTTTTTTTTCAATTTTTAACGATTTTACGGTAAAATGTTTCATCTTCACTACTCCCCAGAGATACAAGAGACATTGCCCTTTATATTTGGCAGAGATAAGTATTAACAGATGTGGGTGGGTGAGTGGTAGGTAAGATGTGGGTAGGTAGGTAGTAGGTGGGGTAGTGGGTGGGTGGTAGTTAAGATGTGGGTGGGTGGGTGGGTAGGTAAGATGTGGGTGGTAGGTAGGTAGGGAAGATGTGTGTGGAAGGGTGGGAGGTAGGGAAGATGTGTGTGGAAGGGTGGAAGGTAGGTAAGATGTGGGTGGTAGGTAGGTAAGATGTGGGTGGTAGGAAGGTAGGTAAGATGTGGGTGGGTGGGTGGTAGGTAAGATGTGGGTGGGTGGGTGGTAGTTAAGATGTGTGTGGGTGGTAGTTAAGATGTGAGTGGTAGGTAGGCAGGTAGGAAAGATTTGGGTGGGTGGATGGTAGGTAGGTAGGTAAGATGTGAGTGGTAGGTAGGTAAAATGTGTGTGGTAGGTAGGTAAGATGCGGGTGTGTGGTAGTCAAGATGTGGGTGGAAGGTAGGTAGGTAGGTAGGTAAGATGTGGGTGGTAGGTAGGTAGGTAGTGAAGATGTCAATAATTATATGGGTGGGTGGTAGTGAAGATGTCAATAATTATATGGGTGGGTGGTAGTTAAGATGTGGGTGGTAGGTAGGTAGGTAGGTAAGATGTGGGTGGTAGGTAGGTAGGTAGGTAGTGAAGATGTCAATAATTATATGGGTGGGTGGTAGTTAAGATGTGGGTGGTAGGTAGCTAAGACTCCAATGTATACTGTGGCGGCCACAAGACATCTTCACTACTCTCCATACACGACCTGGTGTGACATCTGATTGGGGGTGGCGGTGGGGGTGGGGGCGTGGGGTGGGTGTGTGTGTGGGGCGTGGGCGTGGGGTGGGGGTGGGTGAGGGGGCGTGGGGTGGGGGTGGGGGTGGGTGCGTGGGGTGGTGGGCGAGTGAAGCGAGCGGGGGTAGAGGGGCGAGCACAGCGAGCCGCGATTTTGGTGGGAAGGGCGAGCGAAGCGAGCCGTGAGCGAAGGGCGAGCGAAGAGTGCGGCGAGCAATATCATGTTTGTACAGAAACAGGATGATATATAACTGGACATCTTCTACCTAATAGTAGAGATGTCACTAAAACCTAATGCCGGTATAATAATACCGTAACATAATAACACGGAGACATAATAATGTATCCAGGAAATAATCATCTTCACTGAGTAGTGAAGATATTAATACTTATCCCTGCTACATATTGACTAATATGTCGCGAGTCAATTATGACTCATGACAATGTGGTATGTGGGTATATAGTGTTAGGACACCATGTAACCCTGTATGGAATAACACTTTGACTACCATCCTGGCAGGGTCGCCAATTTGTTTTGAGACCATGTAACCCGTATGGAACAGGGGTAGTCAATTTATCATTGGGGGGGGAGAGAGCTTCTTGGTATAGGTGATCCAGTGGATCTTCACTACCCACATTGTGTCACATTGCCCTTTATATTTAGCAGAGATAAGTATTAACATCTTCACAGTAAACACCAAGGAAATAGAAGCAAATTAGAAGGAAAGGAGGGACAGTAAACATCAAGTAAATAAATGGAAAGGAGGCACAGTAAACACCAAGGAAATAGAAGGAAAGGAGGGACAGGAAACATTATTCAATTAAATAAAAGTAAAGGAGGCACTCTAAACACCCTAATTTAGGAACAGGATAGGAATTCTTTTCTCGTTTCCTAAGAGATCATACTCATAGCTGGTCAGGTCCATACGGTTGCTGTAGCACTAGATTTTTCCTTCTTTCTTCGCTGTATGCTGGGCTAGAGACCTTATATCATCAATCAATGTATATTAAAAATTGCAACCTTTTCAGACTTTCAAAAGATCTCATATTTGAAATTCCAAGGATTTTACTATAAAATATTTCATCTTCACTACTCTCAAGAGATACAAGAGGCATTACCCTTTATATTGAGCAGCACTAGGTGGGTGGGTGGGAGGTAGTTAAGATGTGGGTGGGGGAGTGGGTAGGTAAGAAGTGAATGGTAGGTAAAATGTGGGTGATAGGTAGGTAAGTTGTGGGTGGGTGGTAGTTAAGATGTGGGTGGAGAGTAGGTAGGTAAGATGTGGGTGGTAGGTAGGTAGGTAGGTAGGTAGATAGGTAGGTAGTGAAGATGTCACAACTATTTCTATGATGGGTTCCAATACTCGCTCATCATCCCCAATGGGGACATCGGATACCAACAGAGAGCGGGTGATCGATTGTACGGGCGCGCGCGCGCAAGAACAATAGTCTGTCTCCATGCATGATTTATGCCTCTCTCTACATGGAGAAGAAGGACCAGTTCAACTACATCACCAAGTCGAGGATGTTGTTCCTACAGTACGCCGTCGACAACTATGTGAAGGTTGAGCCGGCGAGGTTGGCCTATATTCGGTTAAACCAGAAGGAATTGAGGAAGGAACGCAGTGATATACTCCTGGGTGACAGCGCCGGCGACAAATCATCTTCTGGACAGCGAATAATCATACCTGCTTCTTTTGTGTGTGGACCACGTTACATGAAGCATCGTCAACAGGGCGCACTAGCGTTCGTATCTCAGTACGGGTCTCCCGATTTCTTTATCACCTTCACGTTTTCAATTGACGGCATTCTTCAAGATGTGCGACAGGGAGTCCTTTACGAGGACGCTGTTGTATCAGGACATGCCTAACCATTATATCTTCGATGCACCATCGGCCCAATGGAGGGAGCGTAAGCGAGCTACGGCCGCCCTCGGGAGGATAAAAGCGGTCACCACTAAGAATGTGTAACTGTTTTATATGCGTCTATTGCTGACACATAGACGCAGTCCTAGATCTTTTGTGGACCTTAGGTGCGTATCGGGACAGACGTATGCGACGTACCGAGAAGCTGTCGAAGCCATGGGCCTATTGAACGACAGAGACATGGAAAAGCACGATCCTCGAGATTATCAACCATACCAACGACAGGACCCAATTAAGGGGCACATACGAGATATAGATACATAAAGGGAGGTGGGGGCGGGGGGCTCGGCGAGCGAAGAGAGCGGCAAGCAGGGGCCAAGCGCAGCGAGGTGCGAGCGAAGAGAGTGGCGAGCGGGGAACGAGCGCAGCGAGGTGCGAGCGCAGCTAGCAGCGCCGCAGGAAAAAGCACCCACGGTGTAGCCATGGTGGGCGAAGCCCAGTGCCTGTATACATAATAAACAAAATAAAACCAAACCTACACAAACAACATGAGAGAAATCTCTCATGTTGTTTGTGTAGGTTTGGTTTTATTTTGTTTATTATGTATATAAACTTAATGTGGTTGTGAAATTAGAGATTTTGGTAAAAAATATTATTTTCACAAAACAGTGATGGTGTCTATGATAGTGTTTTTAGATTATGATGGTTGTTGGATCATTTTCACTATCCATTTACCTCCTCTCTTTGTGGGAGGGGCTGTCATTACACATTACACATCTTCACTATTGCCCAAATCACATGTCATTTTGGACTGGCTCAACCTCTTTTTGGCCAGGCTGAGTCCTATAACACGAGCTTACATGTAGTGAAGATGTTGGTGAGCTTCGCTTTGATGGTCAATGGCAAACAAGGTTGGGTTGGTTTGTGTAGTATGTTTATTGGTGTCAGTGTTAGTGTGTTGTTAGTGTGTGTCTATCCTCATATATTACATTGCATATGAACTTCTTTTATCTAACCTGGAATATGTTCAATGGTATGCAATGTCATGTATGTTACCGCTACAATACTCCCCTCCTTAGTGACGAGGAAGGAGGAACGATACAGTCTTCTTAGGGTGTTCGCTCGCGTTGTGAAGTTGTAGAACGTATCAGTAGCATGGAGTTGTATGCGTAATTGTTGTTCTTGTTGTAGTGGTCGAAGTCGAAGTCGTAGAGTGGAGTGCAGCAGGAGATTGGTGAGTGTTCACTTGCTTGTGTTGCTGCAGTGCCAGTGGAACATATCCAGTCCCTGAGCTTACGATTTTTAAAAGCACCCAATGCGTAGCCGTGGTGGGCGAAGCCCAGTGCTTGTTGTATATAAAGTTGCATAGCTAACTTGGAATATAATCATGTGACTATATCATCAATCATCAATCAATCAATCAATGTATATTAAAAATTGCAACTTTTCCAAACTTTCAAAAACGCTCATTTAAAAATAAATAAATCAATTTTTAACGATTTTACTATAAAACAAGCACTGGCTTCGCCAGCCACGGCTACGCCGTGGGTGCTTTTGCCTGCGGCGCTGCTCGCGTCGCTCCCCCCCCCCCTTACCCCACGCCCCCACCCACACCCCTACCCCATGCCCCCCCTATCCCACGCCCCCCCCACTCCCCCCCTGCCCACCCGGCCGCACCCCCCACCCCCACCCCTACCTACCGCCCCCCCCTACCCCATGCCCCCCCCCCCCCCCCCCCCCCCACCACCACCACAACCACCACCACCGCCCACACCCTCACCCACACACCACAATCACATGTCACAGCAGGTAGTGAAAATGTCAAGTAGTCAAGATGTGTTGAAGTGTCACAATTACCACTACCTCCCACCCACCCACCTACATCTTAACTACCACCCATCCACCCACATATCTCTTCCAATTAATAGTGAAGATGTTTGTGTATGGTGAGTAGTGAAGATGTCTTGTGGCCGCCACAGTATACATTGGCGTCCTCGCTACCTACCACCCACATCTTAACTACCACCCACCCATATATTTATTGACATCTTCACTACCTACCTACAACCCACATCTTACCTACCTACCTACCTACCACCCACATCATAA
This sequence comes from Petrolisthes manimaculis, assembly GCA_034508575.1. NCBI lineage: Eukaryota > Metazoa > Arthropoda > Malacostraca > Decapoda > Porcellanidae > Petrolisthes > Petrolisthes manimaculis. The sequence goes on from JAWZYT010002011.1 coordinate 42,568, forward strand.
CTACCACCCACCTATATATTTATTGACATCTTCACTACCTACCTACCTACCTACCTACCACCCACATCTTACCTACCTACCTACCTACCACCCACATCTTAACTACCACCCACCCATATAATTATTGACATCTTCACTACCTACCTACCTACCTACCACCCACATCTTACCACATGGGTGAGGGTGGGGGCGTAGGGTGGGGGTGGGGGCGTGGGGGTAGGGGTGTGGGTTGGGGCGTGGGGGTAGGGGTGTGGGTGGGGGCGTGGTGTAGGGGGGTGGGGGCATGGGGTGGGTGTGGGAGTGGGGGCGTGTGGTGGTGGGGGGGGGTGAGCGAAGCAAGCAGCGCCGCAGGCAAAAGCACCCACGGCGTAGCCGTGGCTGGCAAAGCCAGTGCTTGTTGTCATAATTTTAATAAGAAATATTGAAGTACTATAAGAGTTCCATAAAAAAGCAGTACGAGAAGTTGGGCCTGGTACGGCGCCGGGCCGGCCACCCGGGCCCCGCCCGGCATCGTCATGCTTTCAAAAAAATTCCTTTATGATTTTTGTCAATATTGTGATAACTACATGGATTTACAGTTTGTTTTTGCAATAAATATGTACATTAATGTTTATACTCTATAGCAAACGTTCCCAACTGCTAATAAAATAATCACATAAAGCACGAAGTAAATAATAAGAAATCACGCATAGGCAACATGACCGACTGCTCAGTGCTCACAGCTACACACAGTCACACACTCGCTTCCTAGTCCAAACTACTCTATTTCAGACGTTCTAGGTCTGTCTACATGCAAGTTAAGATTCATTTGTTCAATAAATAAAAGAGGAATTATAGAAGTGATTCATGTTAATAACTCAATTTCAGGGTAGTTGGCGGTAGTCTGGTTGTAACAGTCAGGGACTCATATGAACTTCTTGTATCCAACCTGGAATATGTTCAATGGCATACAATGTAATAAAGGTTGCCGCTACACCACCACACATCTTAACTACCTACCACACATCTTAACTACACAGACTACCCACCACACATCTTAATTACACAGACTACCCACCACACATCTTAACTACACAGACTACCCACCACACATCTTAATTACACAGACTACCCACCACACATCTTAACTACACAGACTACCCACCACACATCTTAACTACACAGACTACCCACCACACATCTTAACTACACAGACTACCCACCACACATCTTAACTACACAGACTACCCACCACACATCTTAACTACACATCTTAACTACGCACCACACATCTTAACTACCCACCACACATCTTAACTACCCACCACACATCTTAACTACACATCTTAACTACCCACCACACATCTTAACTACCCACCACACATCTTAACTACACAGACTACCCACTACACATCTTAACTACACAGACTACCCACCACACATCTTAACTACCCACTACACATCTTAACTACACAGACTACCCACCACACATCTTAACTACACATCTTAACTACCCACCACACATCTTAACTACCCACCACACATCTTAACTACACAGACTACCCACTACACATCTTAACTACACAGACTACCCACCACACATCTTAACTACCCACCACCCATCTTAACTACACAGACTACCCACCACACATCTTAACTACACAGACTACCCACCACACATCTTAACTACACAGACTATCCACCACACATCTTAACTACCCACCACACATCTATGGTAGGAAGGTAGGATGGTAGTGAAGATGTGGTTGGAAGGTAGGGTGGTAGTGAAGATGTGGTTGGAAGGTAGGGTGGTAGTGAAGATGTGGTTGGAAGGTAGGGTGGTAGTGAAGATGTGGTTGGAAGATAGGTAGGTAGTGAAGATGTGGTTGGAAGGTAGGGTGGTAGTTAAGATGTTGTTGGAAGGTAGGGTGGTAGTGAAGATGTTGTTGGAAGGTAGGGTGGTAGTGAAAATGTTGTTGGAAGGTAGGGTGGTAGTGAAAATGTGGTTGGAAGGAAGGGTGGTAGTGAAGATGTGGTTGGAAGGTAGGGTGGTAGTGAAGATGTTGTTGGAAGGTAGGGTGGTAGTGAAAATGTGGTTGGAAGGTAGGGTGGTAGTGAAGATGTGGTTGGAAGGTAGTGAAGATGTCAATAATTATATGGGTGGGTGGGAGTTAAGATGTGGGTGGTAGGTAGGTAGGTAGGTAGTGAAGATATCAATAATTATATGGGTGGGTGGTAGTTAAGATGTGGGTGGTAGGTAGGTAGGTAAGATGTGGGTTGTAGGTAGGTAGTGAAGATGTCAATAATTATATGGGTGGGTGGTAGTTAAGATGTGGGTGGTAGGTAGGTAGGTAAGTAAGATGTGGGTGGTAGGTAGGTAGGTAGGTAGTGAAGATGTCAATAATTATATGGGTGGGTGGTAGTTAAGATGTGGGTGATAGGTAGGTAGGTAAGATGTGGGTGGTAGGTAGGTAGGTAGGTAGTGAAGATATCAATAAATATATGGGTGGGTGGTAGTTAAGATGTGGGTGGTAGGTAGCGAGGACGCCAATGTATACTGTGGGGGCCACAACACATCTTCACTACTCACCATACACAAACATCTTCACTATTATTTGGAAGAGATATTGCCCTTCATTTCATGATATAATGTGTCATTTTCACTACTAGGTGTGAAGGTAGGTAGGTAGGTAGGTAAGATGTGTGTGGTAGGTATGTAGGTAGGTAAGATGTGTGTGTGTGTGTTTGTTCTTTAACCATCTATTTATTCTTACCTATTTATTTATATGTTTACAGTTGTAGCGGCTGCTACTTTGATCTCCTGGCGAGGTTTAGAGAGAGACTAATCGTGAGGTTTTTAATCTGTTTTATTAGTTCAGGTCGCACATGTAAATAAGGTTTTGTAGATAACCTGGAAATTGATCATGTGACAATGACCGCCAGTCAACCTGGAATACGATCACGTGACAATAATTGTAGTCAACCTGGAATATGATCAATGCTATACATAAACATAAACAATCAGGCACAGGGCTGATGTTTGTGGTGGGTAGATGATTCTAGCCGCCACAATACTCCCCCCTCAGCGAAAATGTCCTGATGTGTGTGAGAGGGGGCGACCTGCTCTGGAGAGACGTACAGGAGGGAGGTCGTCGTCTAGCAGATAGGCTGGCTTGAGCCTGTCTATGGAGACCCAGTCATTGGAGCCTTTTATTCGTAGCAAGAATGCCTTCTTTTTTCTTTCGATGACTTCGTATTGGCCAGAGTAAGGTGGTGTTAGGGGTGGTGTTCGGGCATCGGTGCGAAGAAACACATGCTTTGTTGAATGAAGGTCTCGGGGGATGTAGCGGTGGTCTGGTGGCTTGTATGTCTGCTTGCAAGGCGCCAACTTCCCGACGATGCTCCTAAGGCGGTTGATGTCATTGCTTGATGGTGCGTCAGGGAAGAATTCGCCGGGGACGATGAGTGGTTCACCAAAGACCATTTCTGCTGGAGAGGCGTCGAGACCTTCTTTTGGCGTGGTTCGAAGACCAAGGAGTACCCAGGGTAGTTGCGATGACCATGTGGAGCTGTTGCATCGTGACATCAAAGCGGCTTTCAAAGTTCTGTGGAGTCGTTCTACCATGCCGTTTGCTTCTGGGTTGTAGGCTGTAGTGTGATGGACTGTCGTGCCCATCAACTGTCCTAAGGAGGTCCATAACTGTGAAGTGAAGGTTGTGCCACGGTCGGAGGTGATGTGTTCGGGAATGCCGAATCTGGAGATCCAACCTGACAACAGAGAGGAGGCGCATGAATTTGACGTCGCGTTGGCCATGGGGATGGCTTCTGGCCATCTGGTGGAACGATCGATAATGGTGAACAGGTAACGATGTCCTTCGGAAGGAGGAAGGGGTCCTACAACGTCCACGTGAATATGAGCGAAACGCCTCTGTGGTTGGTGGAAGGTTCCTGGGCCGGTTTCTGTGTGACGATGAACCTTGGATTTTTGACAGGGCACGCAGGATCGCACCCAGTTTCCTGCGTCATGGGAGATCTTGTGCCAGACAAACTTCTGTGTAAGTAGTTGTGAGGTTGCTCGACGTGAGGGATGAGAGAGGCCGTGGACTAAGTTGAAAACGTGACGACGTAGGGCTGAAGGAATCCAAGGGCGCGGTCGTCCGGTGCTCACGTCGCAGAGGATGGAGATGTTAGAATCGCCCAGAGGAACATCCTTCCATTGTAAATTTGTAATTTTTGTCCTTACTGCTGCCGTTTCTGGGTCCCGTTGTTGTTCCTTGGCGAGGTGATTGTAGTCAAGTCCTAGCTGAACTGCGTTGATCTCTATTCTGGAGAGTGCATCAGCTACAGGATTATTCTTGCCTGGCAGGTGGGTGAGAGTACAGTTGAACTCTGTAATTGCTGAGAGGTGTCGGCGTTGTCGAGGGGACCAAGCATCTCTTTGTCTTGTAAGGGCGTGGACCAAAGGCATGTGATCTGTCTGCACAGTGAATGTTGCGCCTTCCAAGAAATGACTGAAGTGGCGGATGGCTTGGTGGAAGGCAAGGAGCTCTCTTTCGAAGGTGGAGTAGTTCTTTTCAGCTTTATTGAGCTTGCAGTTGAAAAAACTCAGGGGGCGAGGCTGTCCATGTACCACTTGTTCCAAAACAGCTCCGATGGCAATGTTGCTGGCATCCGTGGTGACGACGAGAGGCTTCTTGGGGTCGTGAAAACTCAAGAGAGTCGACGAGGCAAGGGCATCTTTTGCTTTCTGGAAGGCTTCTTCTTGAGTAGGGCCCCATGTCAGATCCTTGGGTTTGCCTGCTAGTACCGAGTATAGTGGCGCCATGGTGGATGCAATCTTGGGCAGGAACCGATGATAGTAGTTAACCATTCCAACGAATTTTTGGAGGGCCTTGACTGTAGGGGGAGTAGGGAAACGTTGGATGGAGGCCACTTTGTCGTGAAGAGGTGCAACTCCAGCAGGTGAGAGGTGGTGTCCCAGAAAATCCACTTCTCTAACGCCGAATACGCACTTGTCGTATCGCACCACTAGGCCATTTTGCTGCAGGCGTTCCAAAACTTGAGCTAGGTGTAGCACGTGTTCTTCCTTTGAAGCAGAGAAAATGAGGATATCGTCAACGTAACCTGCGCAGAAGGGAAGATCGCCGAGGATACCATCCATCATCCTCTGGAAGGTGGCACCCGCGTTTCGAAGTCCGAAACAACTGTAGTTGAAGGTGAAAGTGCCAAAAGGTGTGGTGATAGCTGTCTTGCGGATATCATCTGGGTGCATAGGGACCTGGTAGTAGCCTTTGAGGAGGTCCAGCTTGGAGAAGATTTTGGCGCCGTGGAGGAAGGAGGTAATATCCGCAATGTTGGGTAGTGGGTAGTGGTCGGCTTCTGTTTTTGTGTTGAGGCGTCTGTAGTCGCCACATGGTCGTAACGTGCCATCCTTCTTGGTTACGATGTGTAGAGGTGATGCTCATGGACTTGATGCCTTATGGCAGATGCCTAAACGCTCAAGTTCAGCGAAGGTCTGTTTTGCTACCGCCAGTTTATCTGGAGCCAATCGCCGAAACTTGGAAAACACAGGTGGGCCAGATGTTTTGATACGATGGTAGATACCGTGTTTTGCTGGCAGCTGAGGTTGTTGGCGAAGTTCTGGCTTGAAGACGTCAGGGTAGGTTCTGCGGAGGTGAGAAAAACTATTCGCTGCGTTGTTCACTTCTAGAGCAAGGTTGATGGGTGCAGCTGTGATGGGAGTGGCGGTTAAGGAGGCTGCATCCATCAGGCGACATCCAGCAACGTCGACGAGGAGTTGATAGTGGGCTAAGAAGTCGGCGCCGAGTAGAGGGAGAGTGACGTCCGCCACTATGAAGTCCCAGCTGTAAGTACGACCAGCGATGTTGATTTTCAGAAGTTGTCGGCCATATACTGGAATGGTAGTGCCATTAGCTGCAGTCAGACGGGTGTTGGTTGCTGGTTGATAGGGGCCCTTGCATCGCGCTACTGGCAGGAGAGAACGAGCAGCTCCGGTGTCTACGAGGAAACGAGTGCCTGACTTGGGGTCCTGTAGAAAGAAAGCCTTAACTCCACTGGGGGCCGCCGCAATGCGTGACGGCCGCTTTACTCGTTTTTTGACCATCGGCATCCTTCTTCGCACTTTTTGGCTCGAGGACCAAAAGTGGTATGGTAGAAACAAAGGTTGTCTGTGAAGTTCCTCTTGGCCCATACTCGGCGTGGCTGAGCAGCATAGTACCGTTGTTTAGGCCTTTGATGTGTGGCCGCTGGTGTGCGGTATGCTGCTGAGACCTCCAGGGCCTCTTCTTGGGAGGAAGGGGAATCGGCAGGTACGGCAGCAATGTGGCGAGCTGATGCCGCATGGGCGTCTACCAATTTGTCTGCTCGAAGCTGAAGGTCATCCTCCTTGATTTCTTCTGCATTGGGAATAGCTGCACGAATGGGTTCTGGTAGGCGAAGCAGCCAAAGTGCTCGTAATAGGTCGATTTGGCGTGGCTCTCCACCCGGTGCAGGAGGAAGTCTTGCTAAAGCCTTCATTTCCAGTAAGGCCTCGGAAGGTTTCTGGTCGCCAAGTGGTTGTCTCGACAGCTGGAGCAGTTGTGCAGTTCGTAGAGCCGGTGAAGGTGTAAAACGTTGCAGGAGATAAGCCTTCAGGTCTTCATATTTTACTGCTGCATCACCCTTTGTCTCCAACCACTCTGCTATGCGAGGGAAGATGTCATCTGAGAGGGCTGCTAAGACGTGGTCAGCTTTTGTGGAGGAGTTATTTACTTTTTTAAGCCGGAACTGTACTTCAGCACGACTAAACCAAGTTGGCGCTTCAATTGCGGTGAATGCTGGTAGTTTGATTTGGGCTGCGGCGGCTGGGTGGTCGTCGGACTCAGTGGGTGGAGTCATATTGTAAAGGCCTCGCTTGGTTCGTTTGCTCGATTGGTTGGTTGAAGTCACTCCGGGGTCACCAGTGTAGCGGCTGCTACTTTGATCTCCTGGCGAGGTTTAGAGAGAGACTAATCGTGAGGTTTTTAATGTGTTTATTAGTTCAGGTCGCACATGGTATATAAGGTTTTTGTAGATAACCTGGAATACGATCACGTGACAATAATTGTAGTCAACCTGGAATACGATCACGTGACAATAATTGTAGTCAACCTGGAATATGATCAATGCTATACATAAACATAAACAATCAGGCACAGGGCTGATGTTTGTGGTGGGTAGATGATTCTAGCCGCCACACCTATTATATTACATTACATATGAACTTCTTGTATCCAACCTGGAATATGTTCAGTGGTATGCAATGTCATGTAGGTTGCCGCTACACAGGTACAGTTGGCTCCACTCTTGCGTTTCTCCCCTGACGTTGCCAATGTTGGGCCAGTCAGAAATTCGAATCACGATCCACAAGTTAAACAATTCGAAACATTGGTATCCTTAGAGTGAAAGATATGAATGTTTCGAGTATTTAAACTTGTGAATCGGGATTCGAATTTCTGACTGGTCAAAAATTGGCAACGACAGTGGAGAAACGCGGGAGTGGAGCCAACTGTACCTCCGCCACATTGGGTCATCAAACTGCAACACAAATGTTGTCTGGTGATCGTGGGTCAGTGACATCAGAACCGACTCTGTTATGGTGTAACGCTATTTAAAAGATGGTGAAAAATAAGTAATATCACAGAAAACATATAAAGTATAACTATAAAACAATAACAAAAATTTGTGTTAGTACATATTATTTCCAAACCTACTGAACCAGAGAAATAAATATGAAGATAAATATTGGTGTAATGCACTGGCCTGTGACCATATGTCTGGCTCTACTTCCCTGTAGACCACTTTAACACTACCAAGGCTGCTGGGCCCAGTGGGGCCGACTTTATTCTCTGTGTATATTAGTTATCCCCCACAGGGCTAGAATAAAGATGGTTGTAGGATCTGGTCACTTTCTAGTGGATTTGACGAGACCTGTCCACATGGATTAAAAATCCACGTGAGGTGTACTGTAACCGGAGGCCTTTTTTTTCCACTGCTGTGTGGACAGCCAGTACACGGGGGTGAATTTCCCTTTGCATGCAGCAGTGTAAACACCCTCACCCTTATGGTCCCTTCAGGGCTGGTCTCATAGAAGGTATGGCCCCACTTGTAGCTCTTGTGGTAACGTGGACTTGGGCCCACAGCACTGGCCGTGGGATTAAAGCCTTTCCCCCAATCTCCCTGGCTGCCGGAGGCCACCAGACTCCCTGGTCCTGTAAGCTCTTGTCCCATTTCCTTGGGATGTGCTTCAGTAGCCCAGGCATATAGGACCAGCCCTTCCTTTATTTTAATTTGTTTTTTTCACTACGACCAGATTAAACAAGGGGTCTGTGGGACAGGAGGCCATTCCGCCCCGGGATAACATCAACAACAACAACAACAACCAAGGCTGCCTAAACTCATTTACCTGTACAAGAAAATATGACTAAAAGGATGATAATGATGTAACAACAAATGTACTATGAACTATGAACATACTGTACCTTTGGTTGGGTTGGAGGCTGGAGTCCTTTCCAGCTTTATCTCCTCAAACATTCCATCATCACCAATAGAGGGAGATTAGCACTGAGGAAGATAACACCAAGAATTGCCTTGTAAGATAAAAATTATACACACATTGCATAAAAGAAACATTTCCTGATAACTGCATTAATATTGCTTCTTGAAAGAAACAACAAAATAATATTGTTCATCAAGGCTCCATCTCTGTAAGTAAGCACTTCATGTAATATTGGCATAATTAAATTAAATATGAATATGTTTCAAATTTTCCTCTATATTTTGTATCAAAATACTCCTCAACAGTATTGCATGTCATTGGAGACCATGCAGTTGTCCAAATTCCCATTGCCTAGCCTTACCTTTCTACAGTATCTAGATGATCAACACTTAAGGTGATAAATTTTTTTTGTTACATTGGAGAAGAGCAAAAATAATAGTGTTCTGTTGCTTGGAATAGTTCAGAGGATTCAGTTGCTCCAGAAATACCAACACAAAATATCCCCCTAATGAAGCAAACCACTAAATAAAAAAATAGGCAAAACAACTTCAAGTGTTCCTCACCTAGTTGATAATTATGTGGTTGTGTGCTCTGTTCTTGAGGATGAAAACCTTCTCAGCTGTAGGGTTGGGCCAGGACAGGACTCGCTTTTTGTCAACACAATACACGTTCTGGAAAAGCAGTCAAACAGATCAACAAACCAACACCTATAGCTATAGTAACCTAACCTTCCAAAACAATCAACCTATCACATCAAAATTATCCCTAGTGATAGTGACGTGTATATATAAGGTGTGGGTCATCTAGTGGGACATAAGAGAAGCTACAGTACCAACATGACCACCAAGATCCACTATATCATCAAGTGTGTGTGTGTGTGTGTGTGTGTGTGTCCTCTTGTCTTCTGTATAGTGACGTTTCCAATTAGGTGTGGGTCATCTAGTGGGACAGAAGAGTAGCTATGGTACCAACATCACTACCAAGTTCCACTGTCTCATTTAGTGTGTGTGTGTGTTTCCTGTATAGTGTCGTGTATAAATAAGGTGGTGATCATCTAGTGGGACAGAAGAGAAGCTCAGGTACCAACATCACCACCAAGCTCCACTGTCTCATCTGGTGCAACACCCAATAATCTCGGGGCCTCACAAGAGTCACGGGCTACTGACAGCCTATAGTCTTGAGGTTGAGGTATAGAAAACAAGAACATGAAGGAAAACCCTTCAAAATTCAAGTGAAATAATAAAATATCCATATGTAAAGGTCTCAAAAATATTAATTATGTTTCATCTGGATTTTCGTATTGATATGGTTATATTGAAATTTTGAAAATGAACCCTTTTTATAGAGGGTGAACCCCTCGGTTGAACCCCCTTTCGGTTGAACCTCTTAAATATTGGTTGAACCCCTTTTAAGAAGTGGTCACCCCAAGAAGAAAAGAAAAACCTAGAGCTAAAAATGATAATAATAATAATAAATGATTCAATGTCGGTAAAAGAAAATGGATGGGAGGAAGAGAGTGAGTGAGTGAGTGAGTGAGTTGAACCCCTTTTAAGAAGTGGTCGACCCAAGAAGAACAAGAACAAGAACAAGAACAAGAACAATAATTCGGATAAAACCTAGAGCTCTCGGCTTAGGCCGGAACTAAAAAATTAATAGACCACAACAGTAAATGATCTACTTAGATATCAGTCCCTACAACAATAGACCACAACAGTAAATAGCCTACTTAGATACCAGTCCCTACAACAATAGTCCACAACAGTAAATAGCCTACTTAGATATTAGTCCCTACAGTCCAGTGCTAATTCATGGAGGCCATTCTGTATCCTACTTGTTACTACACCCAAACCCATTTACTGTGACCGAGGCAAGAACATGGAGGATGTTGGCAGTTGTGGTCGGTGAAGGTTTGACAGCCAAGGACAGTGAAGAGGAAGTGATGCCACAGTGCATTCCAGGTTACAGCCAAGTCAGACAGTGCAAGTGCCTCCAGTTCTGCATCCTCAAAAGGATCATCTAATGGGTCAGTCTGAGGAAGAGATGGTGTAAAGATTATAAAAAGATTAAGAAAAAATAACAATAATAATTCATCCTTATCATAATTTCATGGATATTTGTGGGAGTATATACTAGATAGGAAGAAATTAATTTTGTATTCACCTGCGAGTGATGAGCACAATGGAACATAGTGAGTTGAATAGAAGCCAGGCACAGGGCAGGCCAAGGGGCACCAAGGACAAAAGCTAAGTACATACAGTAGGTCCCAACAACAGTGTTCTACCCATCACCCTTCATAATACAACCTGCCAACATTCACCACATAATAAATAATAATAATAATAATAAACGGTTTATTTCATAAAGTGCAGCCCTAGGGCTGAAAAAATACAGGGATGAGACAATGTAAAAAAATGGTGATGTGTGTTATGACATACATATACATAAAATTCTCCAGGTACATATGGGATATTTATCTATTGTTAATAATATTCACAATAGTAGATATTGGGCTGTTCTTGTACCTGTCTGTTCTTGCCCTTATGGGTTTTAGTTTATTATAGCGACGGGTGGATATTGATGGAGGGGGAAGGGCCAGGGGGTAGGAACAGGCGATGGCGAGGTTGTGACAGTAACCTCTCTCCATACTTGATCAGGTCACGGCGGTACCTTTCCTTTAGTGAGGGAAGGTTTAGGGAGATTAGCACCTGTTGATAGGTGGTGTAGGCTGGTCCCAAGATAATTCTGCATGCTCTTTTTTGTACACGTTCCAGTCGACACATTTGTGTGGTGTTTAGTGCAGATGAAAAGGCAGGCGAAGCATATGTCAACTTAGGGAGGATGAAGGTGGTGTAGATATCCCTCAGTTTTTGATGTAGGGCATCCAGGGATTTCATTGTTTTGAGCATGTACAGCCTGTAGGTGGATGCCTGGATGGTGTTGGTGGTGTGCAGCTTCCAGTCTGGTTTGTTGTTGATGGTGACACCAAGTAGTTTGATTGACTCCACCACATGAAGTGAGTGGGAGCCAATTGTAACAACTGGTGGTGGGACTGGAGTTGTGGCTGTACAGACATGCATCACCACCGTCTTGTTTTGGTTGATGGTGACATGTAGAGGGCTGTAGTTTGGAGAGTCGTTGATAATGGTGATCCCTATAGTGCAGTCATCAACATATTTCCAGTGATGTGGTGTGTCCATGAGAGCATCATTTATTAGCATGAGGAAGCATAGAGGTGCTAGTTTTGTGCCTTGCGGGATTCCACAGGTCTGGTGTTGGTGGGTGGAGGTGGTGTTCTGGTACCGTGTGACCTGTCAGCGCTCACTCAGGAAGTCACACAGCCACGAGATTAGGTGGTCAGGGAAGCCCAGGTGTATTGCCTTTTTAATGACGGTAGTGTGGTCAACTAAGTCGAAAGCTTTCCTAAATTCAATGAAGGTAAGAGCTAGAGAGGTTTTGCGTTTGTCAAGATTCTGATCGATAAAATCAAGCAAACTGACAAGACAATGAGTGGTGGAGGTTGATTTCATGTTGCCATATTGCTTCTTATCAATTTTGTCACAGATGGTGCTATAGGCCCAGCTGAAGATGAAATCTTCACAAATGAGACTAGGGATGGGAGTGATGGCAATTGATCTGAGGTCATTAAGTGTGGGAAGGTTAGGCACCTTGGGGATTGGTGTTATATAGGCTGTTTTCCATTCAGCTGGGCATTTACTTTGTTTGATGGAGGCATTGATTATTGAGGTGATGGGTACTGCTAATTCTGGGGCAAATTCCTTATAAATTTTGAGAGGCAAGTCAATGGGGGTGGTGGATCTTTTTTATTTGAGGCTGAGAAGCTTTTTGGCAACATGAAATGTTTCGACAGTGGGAGGGGGGGATGATTCGGGAAGGTAAGCTGGGAGGAGAGAGAGGTTAAGTGGAGGAAATCTTTGACAGATTGTGGCAAAATGGATGTTAATCCTTTCTGCTGCCTCCTCTGCTGACACATCAGTGAGACAATTAATAGGGTTTAGTTTCTTACCCTGACCACAGATGTCTCTAATTTTTTTGTATGTAACAAACCTTTTCGGGGTTTATCAACAATTATTTATTTTATGTGGGTATCTTCGATATATATGCATTATAATTCCCACGTACTCACCTTCTCTCACGAGTTAGCTAGGTTTAAAAGGAAATTCCCCTTTTCACTGTTTTTTTTTATTTGATAGTAAGTAATAATAATTATAATCTTCTTAATTAATAATTTTTTCACAGGTTATAATTCGTATATGAACTTTATAGTTAAACTGGAAGGTAACTTGGAATATCTCACAACAGGAAAGCTAACCTGGAACATTACATAACTTCGTAATTACATTACAAAATAAAGTAGTAAGTATGTGTAGCAGAGATAATCATCTCCCACTTAATAGTGAAGATGTTGAGATGTGTATAGGTTAGTTTGCACCAACACATCTCCCGCACCAGTGTGTGGTGGGTAGTTGAGATGTGTGTTGGGTAGTTAGTTTGCACCAACACATCTCCCGCACCAGTGGTTAAAGGTGCCAGCGAGTGGCAGTCACTGGGACAGAGTGTAGCACACACTGTGTGTATGAAACACAATATAGCACACATCACAAGGATGATGAGTGGCCCAGCGACCTCTCCACCCACGTGAGACCCGAGTCAGCTTCGGCTATGGCTGACTAAGCAGGAAGACCTCAGACAGCTGACTCAAACCCCCCACCCCCTGCTCACAGGGGTGGTAACCTCTGGCATCAGTGGTATTTTTAGCAAGGATCGAACGCTGGGCCACGGAATTGCAGCCACAGACTTTACCACTGTGCTAGCCAGAGGCTAGGGTAATTAAGATGTGTGTTGTGTAGTTAAGATGTGTTAGTTTGTCTGTTTACACCAAACACATCTGCCGCACCAGTGTGTGGTGGGTAGTTAAGATGTGTGGTGGGTAGTTAAGATGTGTTAGTTTGTCTGTTTACACCAAACACATCTGCCGCACCAGTGTGTGGTGGGTAGTTAAGATGTGTGGTGGGTAGTTGAGATGTCACACCATAGTGAAGATAATCATCTTCCACTGAATCTTCCACGTTTACCTCTACTGAATATAAAGGACGATGTGACATAATATGGGTAGTGAAGATGTCATTTTCCACTTATCTTTGCTTCACATTGACTAATATGTCACGATTCAATTTTTGACTCGTGACAGTGTACCACTGGCTCTTATTACTTTGGAGGAGATGGTGAATCTTGGTGGGGTAGTATGACATCTTGGCCTCACGAATTTCTCTTATTACTTGGTTCCTCAGCTGTCGGTAGAGGGTTGTGTTGGTATAGAAGGCCTGGTTACGATGTTCTAGGAGTCTCTTGATTCTGGGGGTAATCCAAGGGAGATCTGATGGATGTCTTCTGGATGTTTTGGATGGGAAGAAGTGGTGATAGGCTTCCATGACTGATGAATGATAATTCTTCCACTTGGTGTTTACATCTTCCGGTGTTATAACCTCCATCCATGGGTATCTCGTAATCCACTGTCCGAACCGTCGTAGTGAAGAATCTGTGAGTGGTCGGTAGGTAGTGGTAGTGCACACTTGGGGTAGGGAGGTGGTGCATGGGGGTGGGAGACCACAGTACAGATAGGTGAGGGCTACGTCTCATGGGGGGTAGTGGCTGGGGAGGGAGGTACAGGTCCGTCATATCAGTCAGGATTAGATCCAGGGTGTTCTGGCCATGAGTGGGGAAGTCTACTATTTGGTGGAGATTAAGGTGATCAGTTATGTCTCCCATATCAAGTTCGTTGAAATCACCACATATAATCAACCTGCTGGAGGGTAATCTGGTTTTCAAGGTGTCGGTAGTGGTGATGATATGGTCGATGAGTTGTAGGCCATTGTGTGAGCGTGGTGGATGGTAGGCCAGGGAGAGGATGACAGCTGCGGTGTGGCGTGGATGACATGGAGGTGTAATTTTGACCCACATAGCCTCTATCTCTCTGGGGACTTCTACACCAAGGCTACATGGGGACAGGTTCTCACGTATGAACATCACTAAGCCACCACCTCTACGGTCTGCCCTTAGGTGGTGAAACAAGTTGTAATTTTCAATAATACATGTTTCAGGGACCACCTGCCATGCTTCAGTGATGGCCACTATGTCTGGGTTCACTGACTTCACTGAGGTTATCACTTCATTTAATTTGTTGTTTAGAAATGTCACATTTGAGAGGAGCACTGACGGAAGGTTATACCACAGCCTTGGGATTTCAAAGTGTTTATATGGTTTGCTTGGCTTTGGTTTAGATGTTTTCTTCTTCAGGTGGATAACAGGAATTGGTTTCTGGACGTTTCGGCCTCCCCTACATCCACGGTTACGAAACAATCCACATTGCTTTAGTCTTGCAATGGTATCCAGTGTGGGGTTGCCAGTCTTTGGGCGAAGTTAGTAGAGTTGATGCGTAGCGTACCGATACATGGTTGCACTTCACAAAATATTCACAATGTACTTATACAGTAGTTGATGAATAGTGAGATATGAGATGTGAGGGAGTGGTGGACATCAACAGCTGATCTTGGCTGCTTGGAGGAGCGCCTGGTGACCCGACTTGACGGTACTACCCACCACCCTGCATAATACAACCTGCCAACATTCACCACCAGTACCACACCCTGAAATAATGACCAACATCATTTAGATTTGATTAATAAAGCGTGGTAGGATAGTAACTGTTGTAGTAGAGGTGATAGTGGTAAGATTGTATGAAGGATACTGGTATGATAGTAAGGGTGAGAGTGGTGGTGGTGGTAGTAATGTAGTGGCATTAATCTAGTTTGTCAGTATAAACTTACTTCATTAAATGTCATATGGTTGGGTTTGTAGGGAAGGAGAAAATAGATACTGTACTAACCACAACAACAGGTAACATATGGGGCTGCTCGGCCAGACAGCTTGAGAAACTTCAACAACAACAGGTAAGATAACTGTCTCTATGGCCCAGGTGAAGAGGTAATGTCTCTGCTTGTTAAACACTGTCACAAGTCTGTTAAGCGCTTCAGCCATCAGAGTACTCAGGTTGGTGATGTATGGAGTCTCCAGCAGCAGGTGTTGGATGGCATGGAGTGGTGTACCAGACTTAGGAGAGTTGAATACCTCTCCTATACCCTACAGGTAGCATGGAGTGGTGTACCAGCCTTAGGAGAGTTGAATACTTCCCCTATACCATTCAGGTGTGAGGAGAATGTGTCACCCATCTGAAGCTGTCCCTCCACCACTATCCTGTACACACACACACACACACACACACACACACACATAATTAAATATGAGTTATGGCTTATGGTCATGTCCTGTAAGTAATTCATCACAATTCAAATCAGTCCTTTACAACCACTTCATAGATGGAGGACAACTATTACTGTATGGCTTAATTGGCTTTGTGTATCATCAAGACTTAAATATCCCTTTTCCCATTGTTTCTATCTTCTATTGTGATCTGTAAAACACTAATGGTGTTCACTCCCAGTCACAAATGGTTCACCTGGAGTGGTCTACATCGGCCTGGAACCTTCTGTCCAGGACCAAGGAGTACTGTGTTCTCCTTCACCAGGAGAGACCATGGTAAGTTGATAGTGTGACCATCTCGTCGGCTACACTGCAGGGTTATACACAGTGGATGTAAGGGTAATGTTCCCGGGACCATGAGACTGTACTCTGCAGTTCTGTGGGTACAATGACACATTATTATCATCATTATCAATACTTCATTTTCCTTTATCCAAGGGATTGGGAAATAATCCCAAAATAAATACATGGTGCTAATATTTGCCCCTTTGTCCATGTAAATAAACCCTTCAGTATCAATAAAAAATTACAGTAATCAATTGCTGAATTTCATAAAAACTTGACAGGAAAAGACACTGGAATTTAATACTGTAATTCCATAAACTGACATAAAAGAACAGCTTTAATAGCATATCACTGAGTGAGAACAGTATATGGTGGTGTAATGGTGTTGGTAAGTTTATTGTGTCCAAATGTTGTACTGTTTCTGTGTAAGGTAATGCATGAAAAATAAAGACGGGCGATATAAGTACTGTAATCAACTAAGATTGGCAAGATATCCTGGGTTCAATTCCTTAGTCAGTGGAATTGTTAGACAACTTTCCCAGCTCCCTATGTCCCTGTTCACCTAGCAGTAAATAGTTACCTGGCTGTAAGAACAAGGATGGCATGCTATTTATTTTCTATTTAACTTGACTGTGGAAAGTGTGTTGTCTCACTGCTCAGATTTACACAATCTTACACTCATATTCATACAAAAAATAATAATAGAAATAAAATAATAATCAAAGAGCCTGTCCCCCAATACAAATCAAGCTGTCTTTTGAAGTGTGTTAAATTTGATGACACTGGTCCAATGCCTCCATAAACACACTACAGAGCCATTATACTGGTACAAAGCCATCATTAACACCATGGATGTTCTTGTATACCTCTCTTATTTCCTTCAGAGGAGCATTGACTAACTAGCCTTGATCTGGACAGTAGGTGAAGCTGAGTGGACAATGTCTATATATTTGCATACCTCTCTTAGTACCTTCAGAGTGGACAATGTCTATCTGAGAGGCAACAGGGGAAGAGGAAAGACATCTGAGTGTCTTCTTCAGCATTGCAACAGCACACTGAAGGCTTGGTAATTCATCAGCCTATACAGAAAACAATTAAACATTTTAATACACTGTAAAAAAATAAAATGACTGCAAATATTGATACTGCACTCTCCTGATAGTGATGTGTATAAATAAGGTATGGGATATCTAGTGTGTGTGTGTGTGTGTCCTCTTGTCTCCTGTATAGTGACGTGTATAAATAAAAGTGTCGTCATCATGTGGGACAGAAGAGAAGCTCAGGTACCAACATCACCACAAAGCTCCACTGTCTTATCTGGTGTGACACCCTGTAATCTCGGGGCATCACAAGAGTCACGGGCTACTGATAGCCTACAGACCAGAGGTTGAGGTATATATATTTGAAAAAAATGTGTAACCCTTTTAATTTGAAGTTCATATTCTCTTCCTTTCCCTTCACTATCCCTCCCTTCTTCACCTCTCTCTGTTTTATCATCTGATGTACAGTCACGAGCACTAATAAGTATACAGTGTGTTTCGAGTACCTAGAGACAGTAAATCAATGCACAATACTTCGTTGGTGAATTTGTCCTGTTCAAAGCTTCAACCAGAGCTGTAAACTTATTAGTGCTCGTTACTGATTATCTTTGCCTGGTATGTCTCACAACTATGTCTAGCCAAATTCACTTTTATCACCGACACTTTCATTACTTTTTTATTTCTTACTTACTTTAAGTGACCCTGTGTTGTAGTTAGAAAATTGGAGGTTAGTGAGTCCTTCAAACACTGCCATGAAACACACACACACCTATATGAAAGGAGCCTGTTTCATGGCATGGTCAGGAGGAATCAGAACCCATCAAGTCTCATACACGATCACAGGGTCCTTAACTATCGCCTTCCATTTCGCTATAAACTTTTGGAGACAGGATTTCCTCGCCCACTCACCCTTATATTAAACTTTACCAGATGACCAAAGTTGAGAATGTAGCCGGACTCCACTTGTTGTCTTCAAAATATCCCGAAGCTCAGAGACGCCTACACAAACACGTCCGTTCACTACCACTGTCAGCCACTACTTTTCTATGTGTGTATGTGTGTGTATAAGAGAGAGAGAGAACGTATGTGTGTGTGTGTAAGAGAGAGAGCGAGTGTGTGTGTGTGTGTGTGTGTGTGTAAGAGAGAGAGAACGTGTGTATGTATATAAGAGATAACGTGTGTTTTTGAGTGTGTGTGTGTTCTCCGGTAACAGCCAAGCAATATGTCCTTCATCATCTTTGTCAATACCCATGTTTCATAATCATAACCAAAATAATACCAACGTTTCATTACAGTAAGTCTGAACTTCCATATTCTACAAATACTCTTTCTCTGTGTGTGTGTGTGTGTGTTTATATTTTCTTTTCCTTTTTATAGAATACTGTAATGTTGTTTATCATTAGTTCTTTATTACTTCTATGTAGGTATGTATCACTTCACCCTTATTGTCCATCACAGATAAAAATACTTTAAGGGATCCTGTGATATAGTAAACAATTTGGAAAATTCCTGCAAATATTGCTATGAAACACACACACCTATATGGAAGAAGCTTGTTTCGCGGCATAGACAGGAATATTCGGAAGCCTCCAATTTTCATACACGATCACAGGATTCTAAATAAACAAAGGAGGACTGATAATAAAACACTGATATGCAATAAATGTAAACTTTTATTTTTATTAAATCACAGACTACAATCAAAGCAAATAATTCCAGCAAATTATTCCCAGAAATATCCGACCACAATTTCTTTTACTCATCTGGTACTATTTGTTGGCATACTTTGGGTGACTCAAGGCATTCCAATGTATACACGAGCTCGTAAATTAGCGACCACGTCCTCAAAATGTTTATGTTATCTGAGCTGGTAACAATGTGTGGAGAAGGTGTCATTGTAGGTGAAAGATTATATCATGTCTTTCTACCATGTTCCACCAACTCTGATTCCTCCCCAAATAAATGTTACCAGCTCAATTGGCATAAACATCTAAGTTGGTGGTCACGAATTTAAGAACTTGGGCGTACAGCCACAATTAAATATCCACCGACACTCTCCTTCCATCGTAGTAAATATTATCTTGGTAAAAAAAAAAAACACTTGTATGGTTTTGCAGCACCTCATAATAATAGTTTAGGGGTTTGAGTTGACATAAGGTGTTCTATGATTATATTGTGAAAGGATACTGATTATTTGTATGTACAGTCGGCGGCAAAAGTCCTGTCGCCTCACTTACTTCACCGAGGCACGTGATGTTCATAGACTCGAGATTATTAAATATAGAAAACATGCGTATTTCTCGAGTCCATTAACACTGCATGTCTCGGTGAAGTAGGTGAGGCGACAGGACTTCTGCCTCTGACTGTACACTCGCCAGCACTGCCCCGTGGTACAGGGACTCGCACGTTTTAGGAGATGTGGCACCACTGTGATGATTTGCCTCGAAACAATCCACGTGTGTGAAATAAGTAATCTCGATACAGTGGCGCATGAAGTATCATAACAGGCTGAACTTTGTTTAACCTGATCCATGCAATAAGTGTTTAATATCTGCCACCTCATCACGCCCTAACCATCAGAGCAAGACCCGCGAACCTATATATATTTTCTTGATCGGGGTGACCCAAGGATGGTTTTAGGAAAAAAAAAAAAAACTTTCTTATTTGCTCTTTCTAGCTGCTGGCGAGCTTGCCAGTGAGGAGTGGGGATTTACCAGAATAAATAGGGATATATATCCCCACCGGGAACAAATTTTGACCACCCCCTCAAGAGGAAACTTTGTGAGTGCTTTTGCAATTTATGCATATGATGAATCTTAATCCAACATACTTTTTGTTCTCCAAATATTGGGTATCTTATTTTTTACCCGGTCAACGCCGGGTACTACACAAAGTAGTTATTTATAAAATGCTTAATAATTGGCAACAGTTTTGTGATGACGTTTCGTTCGTATTTCATCATCTAGTCTGCAGCGCCTTATATGAGGTCAGAGAAAAGAGGGAGCTGTGAGCCTGGCACATACAAGCTCAGATGTGACCACATTTGCTTCAATATTCGCAGTAGGAAACACAGGAATAGTGAAGAAACACGATTATGTTGGTAATGTATTGGAGTTAGAAATAAGAAACCTATGCAACATTTAATGTATTTTTACTTATTGTAAGGTAAAAGAAACTATCTATATCTATCTACTTTTTTCTTACCATCCTACTACACTAATTGTAGAAATTATTCTCAAAAAGTGTTAATATGAACTGAATAAACGAGTAAACACTGATAAGTTGGATGTGTGAATGACAACTATGCTGATCACGTTTGTAATTCTGACTTTATTATATTTGGGTTAATAATATCAACATAACTTCTATATGGGATATACCTTAACCTGTAAAGAGAAGACAAACTGATCTTTCCAATTTTTTTTAACAAACAACAATTAACAAAAATTAACGTTTTATGGAGACAGGGGCATATTCATTAACGCACTATTAACATTGTGTATATTGCAGCTACAGTAACTACCTGGTTTTTATGTTCATTACGTTATGATGGCGAGAATGAATATGCTAGCCCCACCAGCAAGGTGAAGAAAACTCGTCTCTTCAGTTATGACTGGAAACTGAAGCTTCTTCCAATGAGTTCTCGACAATATCATGGATGTTCACTATTTTTGTGATTCGTTCTATGAATATTGAAGCAAATGTGGTCTTATCACAGCATGCCATGTGCGAGGCTTATGGCTCCTCCCTTTTTCTGACAACAGATTTGGGGATCCATACATGTATTAGGTGATAAGATAGAAACAGATCGTAATAACAAAAATGTAGACAGCTAAAATGCATTACATAATGACGAAGTACTGAATACTTTCTAATGTAGAACATTAAGGTTAAACAAATTCGGGCTGAAATGATAAATTGTTGTTCGAAGTTTTAAACAACAAAGTTCACTTCATGCACCACTGTATCGAGGTTACTCATCCCACATGCGGGCATTTTTCGAGGCAAATCATCACAGTGGTGCCACGTCTCCTAAAACGTGCGAGCCCCTGTAACACAGGGCAGTGCTGGCGAGTGTAAATTTACCTTCATCGCGATCTTAGTCATTTGTTCAGTTATTAGTTTTAATTCCCGAATTTCGAATCTTACCTCCCTATATGAATCCGTATCAACTGTTTCTATTTCTCTATCACCAACCACCACTTCACTCATTTCTAATGCTTCTGACATGACTTTTGCTCGAACGGCACTGCGTGTTATCATTCTACTTTATCCCCCTTTTAACTTTACTCGATAAACTACCTGAGCACCGTCAACCGACAGTTCTCGAGGAACTTGACTGTGTCCTACAATTCCTACTTTAAACATCTGACCCAATTCCACGGATCTCCGCTAAAACAATTTATCTGGGTCTGATTTATCCCACTTAATTAAGCTACCACCAATGTAACGAACTGATTTTGAGGGGTCTCGTATTTTTGAGGCACCAGGGTTCTAATCCCACCGCTTTTTCCAATAAAACACCATCAGTGTAAACTCGACCCTGTGTGGGAATAAAATATATTCAGAAACTCCAATTAGGAACACTGAACTGATTATAAACTAGTTTATTTTACACACTTTAAGATTTCACAACAAAACAATATTATATATATATATATATATATATATATATATATATATATATATATATATATATATATATATATATATATATATATATATATATATATATATATATATATATATATATATATATATATATATATATATATATATATATAACGGGGACAATCCTGCGTTGCGCTAGTGACAGCTAAACAAACAAACAAAAACAAGTAATGCACTTCACTCAAAAATACTTCCTACTTTTATTAAAAAAAAAAAAAAAATACATACACATATATATAGATTATCAATACGAAAAAAAAATATGGCCGTACAAATCTGATACTTTAAGAATTTCCTACTCTAATTTTGCCAGCAACTTCAACTCGTACACTCGTACACCGGTAAACTATGGCTACCTAAGGGATTGTGCTTTTATGGCTTTCACCAGGGGAGATGACAATAGACTCCATTAATAACATATCAAATGTATAAAAATACCCTACCTCCTTATTAATCAATTTTCTAAGTAAGTCACCAGTAAAAATGCTGGTATCACAGGAGAGTTAGGTTCGTAATTATCTATCATAATTATAAAAGCAGGTCAATCCCTGTTCTTAATTAATTCTTTACACATATTTTTCTTATTCCTAACACTACATTATTATTTCAATTCAATTCAATTCAATTCAATTCAATTCAATTCAATTCAATTTATTATGTTTGTCATACATGAGAATATTACAGGATAGTTGTTTAGTGACAAACAGCCCTTTACAAGCATGAGCTTTTTGGGCAATGGTAAGTATAAGTCCTTGACTAAAGATTATTTACATGGGAGTACTATTGAGACAATTTGTAAAAATAATAATAATGAAAACAACAATAATAAATAACAATAATGACAATCATGATAATAATAATAATAGTAATAATAGTAATAGTAATAATAGTAATAATAGTAATAGTAATAATAGTAATAGTAATAATAGTAGTAGTAATAATAATAATAATAGTAATAATAGTAATAATAGTAATAATAGTAATAATAGTAATAATAGTAATAATAGTAATAGTAATAACAGTAATATTAATAATAGTAACAATAATAATAGTAATAGTAATAATAGTAATAGTAATAGTACTAACAGTAACAGTACTAACAGTAACAGTACTAATAGTAATAGTAATAGTACTAACAGTAACAGTACTAACAGTAATAGTACCAACAGTAATAGTACTAACAGTAATAGTACTAATAGTAATAGTAAT
Source organism: Petrolisthes manimaculis (assembly GCA_034508575.1). Classification (NCBI taxonomy): domain Eukaryota; kingdom Metazoa; phylum Arthropoda; class Malacostraca; order Decapoda; family Porcellanidae; genus Petrolisthes; species Petrolisthes manimaculis. Next base: position 65,626 of record JAWZYT010002011.1, read on the forward strand.
AGTAATAATAGTAATAGTAATAATAGTAATAGTAATAATAGTAATAGTAATAATAGTAATAGTGATAATAGTAATAGTGATAATAGTAATAGTAATAATAGTAATAGTAATAATAGTAATAGTAATAATAGTATTAGTAATAATAGTAATAGTAATAATAGTAATAATAATAATAGTAATAATAATAATAGCAATAATAATGATAGTAATAATAATGATAGTAATAATAATAATAATGTTGATGAAAATGGTAATAATAACAAAGATAATGACGAAAACAACAATGATAATGATAATATAATAGTAACTATGATAATGATGGTAAATAGTTGTAATAACAATAATAATAGTGAAAATAATAATAGTAACAATAATAATAACAATAATAATAATAATAGTAATGACAACAACAATTATAACAATGATAATAATAACAATAATAATTGTAGTAATAATAATGATAATGTCCACAAAATTATTTATAATGCTGTTAAGGGTAAACATGACAATATTGTTAATGTAATGAAATAATATAAAGCAATAATATTAGTAATGATAAAAGTAATGATAATGACAATGACAATAATAATACAACAACAATAGTAATAATAATTATAATAAAATACAATGTAAGTAATCATAATAATAAAAATAAATGCAACAGAATTATATCAAGAAGAATAAAGAAAAAGTATTAATTACGAATACAGGGATAGTAGGTGTTTCTTGTAGCTATTTTGAAAGGATTGTAGACTGACTGATTGTTTAATATTGCTGGGAATATTATTCCATGTTTTGGGACCAAGGTATAACAGTGAATGTGTGAACAGTGTTAGTTTATGTCTGGGTATAGGTAGTAAATCTTGGTTACGAGTATGATAAGTGTGAAGGGGTTGAAGATTGTATAGGTTTGATTTTATTTGTTTGTACATATAGGATGCAATATTCAGTTTAGAGATGTCTGTTATGTTAAGGATATTTAGCGATTTGAATAATGGTGGTGTGTGTGTACAAAAGTCACTATTAGTCATTATCCTGATAATTTTTTTGTGTAGAATGTTGAGGTTATATAAATGAGTGGAATAAGTATTTGACCAAATTGAATTGCAGTAGTTTAAATGAGGATATATATGAGCATAATAAATACATTTGAGAACTTCTGGTGGGGCGTAATGCTTAACTTTGAGGAGGAGTGGAATCATTCTGGACAGCTTCAAACAAAGATCAGAAATGTGTTGCTTGAATGTCATTTTTTTGTCAAAAACTACACCAAGAAATTTAGTTTTGTAAACCTGTTGGATATCATCATTTAATATTGTTAGATTTGGCAATGGTTGGTATTTAGAGATAATGTTGCTGAATATCATATAATATGTTTTTGTGGTATTTACTGTGAGTTGGTTAGCCAAGCACCAATTTGAAAATTTTTCAAGCTCTAGATTTGCACTGTTGATTAAATCAGTAGGTTGATCTCCTATCATATAAAGTGTTGAGTCGTCGGCAAATAAAATTGTTTCTAAAGTGTTAGATATATTACAAATATCATTAATGTATAAGAGAAACAAGATCGGTCCAAGGATACTACCTTGTGGAACTCCAAGGTTTACTGATTTAGTTGGGGAAGAACACTTATTAAGAATTACATATTGACTTCTATTATTTAGGTAGGAACTGAACCAATCATGTATACACCCTCGTATACCGTAGTGATACATTTTGTCAAGAAGAATATTGGGTTGAATGGTGTCAAAAGCTTTACGAAAATCAATGAAAACTGATAAGATAGATTTGTTTTTGTTAAGAGCAGAATAAACATCTGATGTAAATGTGTTGATAGCCTCAAGAGTGCTTCGACCAGACCGAAAGCCAAATTGCTTGTTATTTAAAATGTTATGTTTATCTAGGAATGACATTAAATGCTTTTTCATAAGTGCTTCAAATATTTTGGAAAACATTGGTAGAAGAGAAATTGGTCGGTAATTTGATATATCAGATTTATTGCCTGCCTTGTGGATGGGTACTACTTTTCCGATTTTGAATCTGTCTGGGAAGATGCCTGTATTTATAGATTGATTAAACAATATTGAGAGTGGTATAGAGAGTGTATCTTTGTTTTCTTTAATAAAGTTTGGTGGGATCTCGTCAAGATGTACTGACTTATCTTTCAAAGTTGATATTATCCTCATGGTATCGTAGTTAGTTATTGGAGGTATTGCCATAGAGTTTGGATAGTTACCACGGAGATAAATATTATGGGAGTTTATTTTAGGTGGCAGTTTGCTAGCGAGTTGAGGAGCAATGTTTACAAAATACTCATTGAATGCTTCGGAGATATCGGTAGGAGTGTTGTTAATTATATTGTTGTGACTAATAGAGTAAGTGGTGTCATGTTTTTTAACAGGATAATTAGATAATTCATTTATAGTTTTCCATAAGTGTTTAGTGTTAATTTTGAAGCTACTGAATTTATTAAGATAATAATTTCTTTTTGTCTGTTTAATGGTAGCATTGAGTTGATTTCTGTAAGTTCTGTAAACATCCAAGGTGATTATTCCAAGTTTGAAAGATTTATAGAGAGCAAATTTATGTTTAATTGCTTTAGCAATTTCTTGGTTTAGCCATGGCTTTTGCAGTCTTTTAGAGGATATATGTTTAGTGATGAGTGGAAAGCATGAAAAGTATAAACTATATATCGTATCAAGAAAAATATTACAATTAGTGTTAGTATCTTGATATTTCAACAAGGACACCCAATTAATTTCCGAAAGTTTGGCTTTTAGTTTTTGACGATTTTCGTTTGATTTAATTCTGAATGTAATCTTATGTTTAATGTTAAGTCTGTCGAAAACTGGAATGTTAAGGAATACAGGAAGATGGTCGGTGATAGGAAAAAGGATGATTCCCGAGGAGGAGGGAACATTATAGTTAGTCCATATGTGATCTAATAGGGAAGGAGAAGCATTAGAATTATCATCAGAGAATCTTGTGGGTCGTGATATATGAGGAAAGAAATTATAGGATTGCATCACTGTCAAGAAATTATTTGTAGGTGGATGAGAATCATGTTCCAATAAATTGATATTGAGGTCACCAGTAATGATAGTATGGTTATTAGTAAAAATATCTTGAGATAAAAATTCATCCATAAATAAATTGAATTCATTAACTTTATGGTGTTTATCATGGTGACGATAGATGGTACATATAATGAATTTTGTTTGATCAAAATTGATTTGAATAGTGCAAATTTCAGCGTTATCATCATGAATACAATAATCATTTAATTGTGTACAAGAGATGTTACTATTCACAAAAATAGCAACACCCCCGTAGCCTCCGGATCTATGTGTATGGAAAGAATTGAAGCCACCAATATCATTATATGGTGCAGTATTTGGGGTAAGCCAGGTTTCACTAATACATAGTAAGTCAGGAAGTTTGGGAAGGGATTGAATAAGAGTAGTAAGGTGATCATAGTTCTTGTTCAGGGACCGAGCATTGACATGTAGAACGCTTAAATACTCAATTACATTAGATGGAATACTTAATTTATAAGACTGTAAATCATGATACTTACAAATATCATTGATGTTTAAAGTATTATATATAGAATTAATAATTTCAAGATCAACATTGTTTTCATTTTGGTTATCATCAACATATTTTAGGAGCGTGTCAAATAAATTACTATTTGTTATGTTCATTAATAAAAAGTTATATTAAGTTAAAGGTTGTAGTTTGTCAGAGGATTAGAGGTAGAGGAGGAAGGGAGAGAGGAGATTCGAGAGAGAGTTGAGAGGGGAGTAAATTTATCAAAACAACAAAAACTTGTTAATAATAAAGGAAGGAAAGAAAAAAAAAAATATTAATAAATATATATGAGACTGATAAAGGCCAGTCTGCAAGGGGTATGCATGTGTTGTATCTAGTTTAGCAGGTAGAATAGTTTATACATGGTAAATAGTAATAGAAGCAAACGGATAAAATCAACCAGGGAAAGCAAAATAGGAGTATATATTCCATAGATGAAACAATTTTCTTATGAATATACCATTGTACATGTTGTAAAGAATAAAAAATTCTAGTAGTAGTAGTAGTAGTAGTAGTAGTAGTAGTAGTAGTAGTAGTAGTAGTAGTAGTAGTAGTAGTAGTAGTAGTAGTAGTAGTAGTAATAGTAGTAGTAATAGTAATAGTAATAGTAATAGTAATAGATGTAGTAGTAATAGTAATAGTAGAAGTAGAAGTAGTAGTAGTAGTAATAGTAATAGTAATAGTGAAGTAGAAGTAGTAGTGTTAGTAGCAACAATAGTTTTAGTGGTAGTAGTATTAGTGGTAGTAGTATTAATAGTAGTAGTAGTAGTAGTAGTAGTGGTGGTAGTAGTAGTAGTGGTGGTAGTAGTAGTAGTAGTGGTGGTAGTAGTAGTAGTAGTAGTAGTGGTGGTGGTGGTAGTAGTAGTATTAGTGGTGGTAGTAGTAGTAGTATTAGTGGTGGTGGTGGTGGTAGTAGTAGTAGAGGAAAGTAGTAGTAGTAGAAGAAAGTAGTAGCAGAAAGTAGTAGTAGTAGTAGAAGAAGGTAGTAGTAGTAGAAGAAAGTAGTGATATTAGTAGCTCTATTTGAAAGAAAAAAAAAAAAAAAAAAATACATATATACGATATGGTAACATAAATATTAATGGTGACATTAGAAATATTAACAGTAATAGTAATCACATTGCAAATAGTAGTGTTATTAATATCAACAATCGTAAGAATCCAAATAAGCACTAGTTCATGTTTTCAGCTGTAATTTTGAAGATTGGATGATTATCAAGGAATAGAGCAAGTGACTGGTCATTGGTTATGGTGTGCTTAACTGTGGAGTTTCTAAGTTTCACTATTATCCTACCATCAGAAGTGTGACATTGTTGGAAAAGGTGTTTGTGTTGTGTCCTGATTCTACGAATTACAGTATATATCTCACGGCGTTTAGGGGTCAGTGATTCATTAATATACAGTTGTGGTTTTACGGTTATACATGCGTGTACTAGTTCTGATTTTTTTATGCGGTTTTGTAGTTTCACTATTATTGGTCTTGTTTTCCCTTGAGTTTTACGGCCAATGCGATGTGCAACATTAATATCTGCATGTGTCATGTTAACATGGAGGTGTTGTTTGATAGTGTTCACTATGAGGTCACAGGGGTTTTCATTGGTTAATTCATCAGGTATTGAGGGGCCACTAATTATTACTGTGTCTCTACGTTCGTACTGATCCACGTCATCTATTGTTGTTTCTAAATTGACTATTTTATTTTCCAGTTCATTAATTTTAGTTTGCATATGGTCAATTTGTCTGTTATTGGTAGTGATTAGGTTGTCTACCTTGGAGAAATATGTGTCAAATTGTGTTTGAATAACTTTGCCTATGATAGTCACAAGTGCCTGCATATCACCTGGTAGGTTGGTGTTGGATAATTCCTGGTTGATCATCTCCGTTACGTCAGGCACTGAGGTGGTGGTGGTGGTGGTCGTTAAGGTAGTAGTGTTGTGTTTACCGGTCCCGCCAATGGTTGTTATTACATTTGCGTCTCGTGATAAGGCGCCTTCTTCACTAGTAGAAGCTTCCTCAGGCTTCTTATTCCTCCTCCCGGGAGCCATCACTGCTGTAATAGTAGCGCAGAAAATAATGCACTGGAACAATTGAGGAAATGGTTGTTTGGAGTGTAGAAAATGAAGATGGCGCTGAGGTGGCGGGTGTACGGTGGGTATGTTGTTAGGCCAGAATGTTATCACATTTCATTTAATTTCAACACATTATGGCTCTTATCTGGTTTAGATTAAGGTTGAAAACATACCTCTAGCAGCCAGCAAGAATACTGGCTGCTAAAACAAGTGATCGCGTGGACAAATGAAGGAAAGGTAGGAGCTCTGCTAAGCACGTCTTCACTCCACCGCTGCCCAACACTCTCATTTCTCTATCTCTAACTAACAATATTATTTACATCATACATCTTATTACCTGTATATATAAAATTATATCCTAAATAACACTATACATATAATAGGGGTGTTACAATAATAAATATATAATCATCTACTCTTCACCCCCCCAAACGGGAATCGCCTTGACGAGGTGGGGGGGCTTGCGTGTCTCTATGACCTGGCGAGCTAGGCTAGAGGGGGCTTTGGCCCCTGCTCTGCCCCAATTTTGGGGAGAGAGGGTTTCCCATGCTAGTAAGGTCGCCAGTGAGAGACCAGACTAAATGGTTCCTATGCAATAGGCTGCCAGTACGGGCCAACAGTGCTGCCCTCCAGAGGGACTGCCTTCTAGGGGCAGTCCTATGTTGGATGGTTGGGTGTCTGGGCCGGGAGATGTTGGGGAAGGGGGTCTTAGCACCGTCGTGGGCAAACTTTCGAGCCATTGGGGTGCTTTTTAAAACGAGTAGCCCCGTGGGGGAAGAGGTACCCCGCCTGCGGCGACCAGCGCTCGGTCCCCTCATCTGCCCGGTTGGTAGTTGCTCTTGGCTCTTGGGGCCAAACACTTTAAATCAATGATATATGGATACATCAAAACCAAAATCTCTCTCTCGAGCGGTGGTCGACCAGGCCCTCGAGACGCCAAAATCTGGTCGTGGTGATGAGCAGAGAGCTGCAAGTGTGAGTAGACCCAGCAGGTCGAGTGTAGTGTCAGATAACCGTGTTAGTGGTTGTGACACATTGATAATAACTAATGTACTGGCATCACTTTCGTATGGCGCTATCCACTCCATTTTTAAGTGTTTCGGAGTAGTCCTTCGTATCCGAATCACTTATGACTGTGATTGTAGGTCTAATCGGTGTTATATTACATTCAAAACAAATGTTGCTGCCAAAGCAGCATTTGAGGCAAAATATTCTCTGACAGTGGGGGATACTCACTGTAAAGTTCAGTTAATGTGGTCTGCCAATGTAGTAGATAGTGATAATGACTATTGTCCTAACGTTTTTGATGACTCTAAAGAGAATGTCCCAAAGGAACGTCAGGTTCCAACACCCTTTTGGTTTGTGGCGTACTACAGGGAGGGACGTGGTAACCTTATCCATGCTTCCCGTTATTTGGAGAAGGAAGTTGGAGTACTACCAATGGGCCACATAAAGAAATATGGTAAGGGCGTCTTAATCAGAGCCAAATATCTTACTCAGGCCATGATGCTCCTCAATCTCCCCTGTCCTACTGATAGCATGTTTGAATCTATCAAACCACACCGAACATTCAATTATAGCAAGGGGCGTATATATAATGAAGACCTATATGAATTCTCAGAAGAGGACATTCTTGCTATGTGCCCAGACAATGTCCAACGAGTAACAAAGATGAAAGGCAGTAAAAAATATGATCATCCTCACTTTTAATGGTTCGCATATCCCAGATCGCATTAACATTAACCCCACCTCTTTTGAGGTGAAGCCTTTTGTTGAGCGTCCCTTACAGTGTTTCAGTTGTTATGAGTTTGGTCATGGGAGGAGGAACTGCAACAACCGTTCCCGGTGTGGTAATTGTTCTGCTTCTGACGCACATCTTGTTTCTGAATGTCGGTCAGAGAGTTACTGCTTTTACTGCAGAGATGCTCACCCCTTGCGGTCTCGCCAATGTAAGATGTACCTCCTTGAGCAGAATATTCTCCACTTAGCTAATAGCCAATTCATTAGTATTGGTAGTGCCAGACGGCAACTCAACTTCAGGCGACAGAAGGATGGTGGTGTTAAGACATACGCCTCCACCCTTCGCCCCAAATCAGTTGTAACACCCTCTCAACCCTCTCAAGAGGCAGCTGCTTTATGCTCCAGTGAGAGCGTTTCTAAGGTTACACTACATAATACCTTCTCTGTTTTAGAAACCTTATCAGACACTCATTCTGGTGACCCTTCAACTGATGACAATTCTGCAACTTTAGCTAAAGGTGTCCATGTGGTAGAGGTTCACGCTGCCACACGCTCTCCAAAAAGGAAACTTAAGTCACCTAAACGGTCACAGAGACGTCTTCATGGTTCCTCTGAGGCACTTGACTCAATAGATGTTCCTCCTTATAATGCAACCATCTCTGAGGACTCATCCGTAGTTTCCTCCCAATGTCACCAGAAGCGTTCTCGTGGCTCTGATGAATCTCTTGATTCAACAGAAGTTCCTCCTCGCAAGTTTTCTTCAGGACTATCAGAGGAGCGTGAAGATAATGTGGATGCCACTGATGTCGCGACTTCAAAAGATTCAGTTTCTTCTCCGCTAGAACAGCAGAGTGATTCTACCACCTGTATTATGGATGTTGATGTGTCTGCCTGTGTCAGTGATACCACTGCTGCACAGGACAATACCAATGTAAATGCTTCTAAGAATATCCCTGCTCATATACCTTCATCTTTATCAAACATATCAAATTCTTCAGGGACTCGTCAGCGGGTCCCAATTACTACCCCAAGTACTACTCCTCGGGTTCGCTCTTCTAGTGGCCCAGGATTTGACAAAATGTATCGTTTGAGTAGACCCTTAGGTCGAGGTGGTAGTGGGAAGTACCTCCATGAGGCTTCCCAAAAACCAGGACCAAAGTAACACTTTTTAACCCCTCCGCGACGGGATAACTATGGATAGCCATTTTGTCAGTCCGGGGCTAGTCTTACTTTCCCTACTGCCTGTCCGGGCGCTTTTAGCCGATTTTTTCCAAAATCGCTCTATTCCACTTACTCTGTACGTCTAAACTACGATACTGAACAACTTAAATTTGGTCTTGTTAGCACCATCAACTCTTCCTCTTTCTAATAAAACCAACCCCAGTTCTCTACAACTCTCCGTTGCAGAGAAATTAAGTGAGGAATGAAGGGTACTTTCTCGTGTGAGCGCGGTTGTGTTCGCTTAGGTGGAGTGGCTCTGAGGACAACTGAACGTGGCCCGCGCGGGTGGCAGTCAGTGTTGTAAGTAAGCATGACGCAACACAGAATCGGACACGCACGAGAAATCTAATCCACATCCATCCATGTTTACAGTCAGTAACACACTGACTGACGATGGTGATTTGTAGGGCTGGTGGTGAAGTATAGCCAAGTAAAAAAAAAAACGCCAAATTGGGCTCACAAATGCCGACATTGGCAATAGCGGTGCTTCATCTCGCCCGGTCACCACATAGCAGTGGCGTACGACACGATCCGGCCGCTTCTTGGGGCCGTCTATGACCGCAATCCGGCCATTAAGGGTTAAGGTCCTTCAGTGGAATTGCCGTGGCTTGCGTGCTTCTTGGGAAGAACTTCGCATTCTTCTCTCTCGTTTCTCTCCTGCATATGTTTCTCTTCAAGAGACAATGCTTGGGGACTACATTCCTGCCAGTCCTCCAGCATATTCTGCATTTTATTCAAATTCATTTGAAGGGCAGGGTCACCATGGTGGCTCTGCCATCCTAGTTCATCGAGATATTCCTAAACGAGCCTGGAGCTTGACACACCGCTCCAGGCTGTTGCTGTTGAGGTTTATATGGACCGCCCCTACACTATACCTTCCTCCCAGTGTTACAGTAGAGAGGGGTGATCTCAACCATCTTGTACGGGACCTTCCCTCTCCCTTTATTTTATTGGGTGATTTTAATGGGCGTCATCCTCTGTGGGGTGATAGTTCGATCAACCCCAGGGGTGTTTTATTAGCTTCTTTTATTGAGGATGAGGGATTAGGGGTTTTAAATACGGGAGATGTGACACATTTTAATAGCCCAACTGGGACTTTTACCGCCATTGACATTTCCCTTTGCTCACCCAGTGCTCTGTTAGATTTTACTTGGAGAGTGTTGCCAGATTTATATGGTAGTGACCATTTTCCTATACTTTTAGAAGGTAACAAGTATGAACCTCAGTCTCGTCTTCCTAGGTGGAAATTAGAGAAGGCTGACTGGCAGTTTTTTAGAGAGCTAACTTCTTCGGTCTCTTCAGTAGCCGATTTTGGTAGCGCTGATGAGGCTGTAACATATTTCACTGATGTACTCCACTCTGCCGCTCTCAACTCTATCCCTAAAACTTCTGGCTACTTTCCCAAACGTCCTGTCCCTTGGTGGTCACCAGTCTGCACCACTGCTGTGCGGGAGAAGCGCGCTGCTTTCTCTCACCTTCGTCGCAATCGTGGGGACCCAACTATTTTAGAGAACTTCCGACGGGCAAGGGCCCGGGCTAAACGAGTTTTAAAAGAGGCACGACATGCATCTTGGAAGGCCTATGTGTCTTTAATTAATAGTAAAACTCCACTCACCCAAGTGTTCAAGAGAGTCCGTAAGATGGCGGTGAAGTTTTCTCCTAGTTATCCACCTGTACTTAAGGTCAATGGAGTTCAGATTATGGATAGTTTGACAGTGGCCAATACCATGGCGGAGGCTTTTGCTAGAGTTTCCAGCCGTGACTCTCGACCTCTGGCTGTGAGACATGAGTTAAGAGCCAAGGAGCGTACAGCCCTGAATTTCTCGGAATGAGAATGAAAGTTATAACCATATATTCACCCTGAGAGACCTGCATTCTGCTCTCTCTCTCTGTGGGGACACTTCTCCTGGGCCAGACAACATCCCATATGCAATGTTGCGACACTTGGGTGAGGAGGCAATCTCATTTCTCTCAGCTTTATATAACAGAATCTGGGTGGAGGGTGTCTTCCCTTCTGGGTGGAGGATTGCTACCATCCTTCCTTTCCCCATCCAGGCAAAGACTCTAGTGTTGCCCTCAATTACCGACCAATTGCTTTGACCTCGTGTTTATGTAAACTATTTGAGAAGATGGTGAATGTCAGACTGGTATACTTCTTGGAATGGGGTGATTTTCTGTCTCCGTCCCAGTCGGGTTTTCGTAAACATCGTTCCACTACAGATGCTCTGGTCAGGTTGGAAGCTGCTGCATGTGAGGCCTTTACACGACATCAACACCTTGTCTGTGTATTCTTTGATTTAGAGAAAGCATATGACACTACATGGCAATATGGCATCATGCAGCAGCTCCATGTATATGGCCTGCGAGGTCGCCTTCCACGCTTTCTTAAAGAGTTTCTTAGTGGTCGCAGTTTTTCTGTAAGGGTTGGTACAGCTCTCTCAGCATCTGTTGCACAGGAGGAGGGCATACCTCAGGGAAGTGTCCTCAGTGTCACATTGTTTGCAGTAGCAATTAATGCCATTGCCTCATCCCTTCCGAACGGTATAGCCAACTCGATGTACGTTGATGACCTAGCAGTCTGGTTTGCTGCCTCCCGTATGTCAGTGGCGGAGCGACGCATGCAGCTTGCCCTTGACAGAGTGTCACGTTGGACTGGTTCTCATGGGTTTCGATTTTCTCCTGTCATGACGGTTGCTATGCACTTCTGCCGCATCCGAGGTGTCCACCCTGATCCGGACTTATTCATGTATGGTCATCGGATACGCTGTGTCGAGGAGACTCGCTTTTTGGGTCTCCTTTTCGACAAACGATTGACATGGGTTCCCCACTTACGTACACTTAAGGTCTCTTGCCTCAAGGCTCTTAATCTGTTGAGGGTTCTGAGCCATACTACCTGGGGGGCTGATCGGGCCACCCTCCTTCACCTATACCGTGCTTTTATTAGGTCAAAACTTGATTATGGGTGTGAGGTGTACTCCTCTGCCACAGATGTCCGTCTCAGAGTTTTAGACCCTGTTCATAATGCTGGGATACGTGTGGCAACTGGAGCGTTCAGGTCATCACCAATCCCCAGTCTCCTGGTGGACGCTAACGAACCACCTCTAGATCTCCGTCGCCAGTCCTCAATGGTTCGTTGTTGGCAGCGATTACATCGACTTCCCGACTCCCTTCCTTGCTTGGCGGTGTCATCTGATATCATGTCTAATTATTACCTTTCACATTCTCGTACACCTTGGCCCTTTGGCTTCTGGGTCAGGAAGGCTATGGAGGAGATGGGAATTGAAGATTTCCAGATTCGTCCTGTGAGGGTCCCCAGGGTGGCTCCATGGCTTCTTCCAGAAGTTTTTCCCTGCACCTGTTTTACAGACAAAAAAGAATCTCTTTCTCCTCCAGTGGTTCGTTCCCTGTTTTTAGAACATGCCTTAACTCACAGGGAGTCCCTCCCTGTGTACACAGATGGGTCAAAGTCTGATGCTGGAGTTGGTTTTGGAGTTGAATTTCCTGACTTTTGCCGTGGTGGTAGACTTCCTTCTGTCATGTCGATTTTCACTGCTGAGCTCTTGGCCATTTTATATGCCATCCAAGTGATTTTTACTCTCCCTCAGCCTTCTGTTACTATTTATAGTGATTCCTGTAGTGCCTAGCAGGCCTTGTGCAATTTTAACTCTCCACATCCCCTGGTGTTGGCCATCCTTGAGTGGCTTGTCCTCCTGGGTCGTCGTGGCCGCAAAGTCACTTTCTGTTGGGTCCCGGCCCATGTGGGTGTCGATGGTAATGAGCGAGCTGATGCCCTGGCTAAGGCTGTGGTCTCCAATTCTCAGCCTCCTGCCGGGCATCATCCTGTCCCTGCAGTGGACCTTCGACCCTATATAGATGCTGCCATTCGTTCCTGCTGGCAGGACAGATGGGACGCAGTCGGGGCTAACAAGCTCCGTGACATCCGCCAACGACTTGGTTTGTGGAGCTACAGCGGCCTGTCCCGCCGGTGGGAGATGGCTCTTGTCCGTCTCCGCATTGGCCACACATTATTGACTCATGGCTTTTTAATGGACAGGATTAACCCTCCCTACTGTGATGATTGTCTGGTCCCTTTGACAGTGAGGCATATTATTGTTGAGTGTCCCAGTTTTGGGGACCTGCGTCGTAGGCACCTCTCCGAGTACTGGGTGGGTGACGGTTCTTACAGTCTCTGCCGGGTGCTCGGGGAGGAGGCTTGTAGTGTGGGAGGGAACACCTTCTCCTATGTGGAGGAGGCTGGCCTCCTCCATAAATTGTGATTTTATTATACTTATGGTTTTTAAATAATTTGATATTATTTAGTCGTGATTCTTTTTTATATATTAGTTAAGTTGACGCGTTATTTTAGTAATGGTGTGTGTTTATAATTTGTGTGTAATTTAGTTATGATGCGTGTCCCTTTCGGGAGTTTGTGATTTTGTTAGTTGAGGATAATAATTTTGTGTTGGGCGATATATGACCCTAGCTGTTGCGCCGCCAGATGCCTAGTTGCATCAATAAATAAATAAATAAATTTACTCTTCACATGTATCACCTTTGTATGTATATTACACATCTCACTTCATTCCTCCATCAATGGTCCTTATAGTAAGACTCATATGATTAATTTACGCAAATAAAAGAAAGGATTAATAAGGTCATTGGCTTCTAATCTCAATGTTGATGACATGGTTGGTATCCATTCGCTATCGGCAATGTCCTTTGGGTGTACTGTTGACCACAATCATTCGTACACACACACATTAAATTAAGGTCACCCATATTCTAGGGTCGACAGTGACTCCAGGTTCAGACATACGACTGTCTGGCCGAGCAGTCCCGAGTCTGGTTGACCGAAGCCATGCAGATGCTCGGACCCCCAAATGGGAGTCTGGGTGATACTGAGATCTGTTTCTTCAAGACAACAGATGAGGGGACTGCTGGTTCACGGGCATGTAGTACCCCCGGGTCGACAAGCCCACCGTCTGTAGAAGGAATGAGAGATAGTAAGAGAGCCAGGGTGTGGTAGACGATGCCAGATATTTCTTGTTGTTATTGTTGCTGCTGGTGATGTTGTGGAGATAGTGGTGTTAGTTGTAATTTTAGCTCTGGGTTGTGTTAGTGGTGTTAGTGTTGCTCTTAGCTATTGATAGTGATTGTGACAGTAGTCTGTGTTAGTCTTGAGAGAATTATTGGTGGTGGTGGTGGTGGTGGTGGTGGTGGTGGTAGTATTAGTAGTAGTGGTAATAGGGATAGTAAACCAGTGTTGATGCTACTTTTGTACAGCAGTAGTGTTGGGGTTAGTTATAGTATTATAGTATTTCCTTGCAACAAAAGTTGTCAAACTCTGATTGAAATGTGATTAGAATTACATTAAGGTTAACCCTTAACGTCCGGACCGCGGTCATAGACGGCCCCAGGAAGCGGCCGGGTCGTGTCTTACACCCCTGCCATGTGGTGACCGAGCGGGATGAAGCACCGCTATTGCCAATGTCGGCATTTGCGAGCCCAATTTGGCGTTTTTTTTTTTACTTGGCTATACTTCACCACCATCCCTACAAATCACCATCGTCAGTCAGTGTGTTACTGACTGTAAACATGGATGGATGTGGATTAGATTTCTCGTGCGTGTCCGATTCTGTGTTGCGCCATGCTTTCTTACAACACTGACTGCCACCCGCGCGGGCCGCGTTCAGTTGTCGTCAGAGCCACTCCACCTAAGCGAACGCAGCCGCGCTCACACGAGAAAGTACCCTTCATTCCTCACTTAATTTCTCGGCAACGGAGAGTTGTAGAGAGCTGGAGTTGGTTTTATTGGAAAGAGGAAGAGTTGATGGTGCTAACAAGACCAAATTTAAGTTGTTCAGTATCGTAGTTTAGACGTACAGAGTAAGTGGAATAGAGCGATTTTGGAAAAATCGGCCAAAAGCGCCCGGACAGGCAGTAGGGAAAGTAAGACTAGCCCCGGACTGACAAAATGGCTATCCATAGTTATCCCGTCGCGGAGGGGTTAAAGGCCGCCAATGAATGGCAGTCAATGTAATAGAGTGAAACACACACTAAACTGTATGAAACACAACTACACCACATATGTTGAGTGGCCCAGAGACACCGTGGAAAGTTTTATATACACAGTACGGAGTTCACAGTACGTTTATTTAAGGGCTTATTAACTAGGGCTTATCTGCTTCCTCACCTAGGTCCAAAGGGGATAATCAAGGACTTTTAAAGGATTACCTATTTCCTCACCTCGCATCATGACCCCAGCCTTCCATTTCAATCTTCAAACTTTCCCTTTTAACCTTCACCAAAGCCACAATATCAGTGCTGACCACGTGGTGTGTTACAATTATCATATAAAAAAGTACTCTGAAGTACTGGCTATGCACTTGAGTACATGGATTTCAAGTACAACAAAAAAATGGATCAGACATTATGCTCGAGAGTGCACTTCTTTGGCTGATATTTATGCATAATAATAACGTATTATATAATCATTATTAATATTATTATGCACAATAATAATTATTGGTGTAATCGCATACGTTAGAGTGAACGACGTTATGACGTCATACCTTTGGAGGAGTGTGATTGGTCAATAGGAGGTGACGTCATGACGAGAGAAAGGCGCCTGATTGGCTGATGATTTAGATAATGCCGAAATATGCCACACTTCCAGCATCGCCATACTGCCCACTCCTGGACGCTGGATGCACGTATACAAGAGGCAAATGAGGAGGCTGAACGTGATGGCCTATTATTTCAAGCCAACCCAACCCCTGACCTGCTCCATCGTTACCAGAGGTCTAGGGATGCTTTAGTTGCCCTACATGACTGTGCTCACCCTGAGTCTTGGCAGCAGTTCACGGACAGCATCAACCAGCAAACAAGTGTGGCTTCTATGTGGCTCTTGATTCGTCGGGTTGTTAAAAAGACACTGGCCACTGCTCGTCATCACACTCCCACCGACTATGCCAAACAACTTGTCGATGCTTGGTCAGAACAATCTACCCTAGCCAGTCTACCAATCCACATACAAAATGAACTCGCTTCCCGTGCTGCTATCCATCGGCTACGTCTAATGTCTGCTCTGCTGCAAGATGATGACGATGATGCAGAGCAGATAACTGAGGAGGAGTTGCGCCATGCTCTCCCCCAGGGTAAAGCTTCTTCCCCTGGTGATGATGGCATTGTATATGCTGTGCTGCGCCTACTTCAACAAGTTCCTGGGAACTGTACAATCTTTATCTTCGTGATGGTTGTGTACCACGAGCCTGGACCAGCAGCACAATAATACCCTTTACTAAGCCAGGCACTGCGAAGTTCAGGCCAATTTCTCTTACTTCCTGATTTTGTAAGGTTATGGAGATAATCATACTTAATCGTCTCGTGTACAGACTGCAGGATCGCCTTTCTCCATGGCTTTTTGGTTTTCTTCCCCAGAGGTGCACACACCACTGCCTAGTCGACCTGTACTCTCGCCTTTCCAGGGACAGTGTGGTGGCCTTCATTGACCTTCGAAGTGCTTTCGATGTTGCTAATAGAGATGTCATTTTGGTTCAACTGGTTGACTTTGATATAAAGGGCAATCTACAACGAAGGATAAGGGGCTACCTGAGTAACAGGACTTCCCGTGTGTGTTTCAGTGGTGCACTCAGTCCTTTGCACAGTTTTTATCTTGGTTCGCCTCAAGGGGGTGTTCTCAGCCCATTGTTATTTAATACTTTGATGCATCGGCTGCTCACTTCTCTCCCTGATATTTCAGACAAAAATCCTTACAGAAATCACGAAAAGTCCCTACGCCTGTCCCTACGTGATTACACTTTTTTTTAACAAGACATTCACATTTTTAAGAGTTTTTTTTTATAATGTAAACCTTCACTAATGGAAAGCCAAATAATTAATGCAGTGACAGATTAATGTTTATTAGAGAGAATTAATTTAATATGTTCCAGCATATTCCCCTAAAGGTATTGAGGTCTCATTAAGGGGAGACTATCTTCTTTTTTTATTTTTTTCTATGTCTAGAAACAGATGACCTTAGTGTTTCTAATAGGGTATCGGCTGTTTTGTGGCATAGTTTGGAACAATTGAAAGATTCACAGAGATCCAATCTTGCAAAACAAAAGTTTTTTTTTTCCAAATAAATCTTCCGAGTAAATCCCTTGAAACAAATCATAACATTCCTTTATTTCTGTAATCAAATATATCAGACCTCAAGACCTCACTCATGATTGTACAGTATGAATTATATATAAACGATGATTGATATAGTTGTATAAAATACACGAAATTTCTTTATTTGCTAAATTTGTTTTACAGAAAAGTATATTAAATACCAATGGATGCGGAAAGTCCCTACGTTTTTCTAAAATTTGGCTGGGAATCCCAACGTCCCTACGCCTCTGAAAATCATTCAAAATTCCCTACGTTGCCAAATGTAAATACTATATTCTCTCATATTTTCGACAGATGTTTCTGTCATGACATTGCACTTTGATAAAATGATATCGTAGCCATTGTTTGAGCCGGGAACAGGTGCATGGTTCAATTGATCAATATTGATAGCCAGCCTCGCCCCTCACCCGACTTGTTGAGTCATGCTTATTTTCTCTTTGAGTCACCATATTTTTCAACTATATCAAGCCAAACCTTGATGATTATTAAAGCAGTCTCGTTGTTTTTAGTTAGTAAATAGGGCTTGAGTTCAGGCCAATGTTAAGAACTCGAGTTAAAAGTGAGAAAGAACTGTGTACACATGTGTCAAGTGAGAGAGAGATAACCTAAGATAATCCATCACGACAGGCGATATGGGATGTAGGAAAAGGTGGGGGGAGTCGAGGTTCTAGTGAGGTTGTGGCGTCAGGATGCTTTGAGGGGAAAGACCCACGGTGAAATTGTGGAGGCCAGAGGTCAGTGTCGCAGTAGTAGTGCAATCATTCTTAAATAACATATTATGCCCCTTACATTCTCATATACCCAGTAAATCATTAAACTAATATTTTACTGCTGTATCAAATCATAATATAAGAGGTAACCGGTACTCTAAATTTCTCACATAATTATATAACTGGGCAAATCTGGAAAACTATCATCATTCATCTTTTCCCTCTTTCAATGACTTAAGCTACTTTAACGCATCGCATTGTTTATGTCGAAGGAAACTACCGGCCTGCATTGGATATGATTGTGAACTTGTCTCATTCTTTCGTTTACTATTTTACAGATTAACCAACCGATCCCCTTTACATACATTCAGATGTCTGCATTGGCAACAGCTTCTCCTTGATACTCAGTATAACCAAGACACACGAAGAAGGTAAGTCGCATTGTCAAGATTATTTAAAGGAGCAAGTTATTTATGTGGCTCATCCCAAAATCAATAAAAAAATCCAAAACAAACATATTTAACAACCAATAGCAAACTAAAAGTTCTTTGGCTCCAAATGAACAAACCTTTCTTTCAAAGATATAAATATATTTTCTGAATGCATATACAATATTGTACCCATTGTTTAGTTGCGATAACATTTCTGATAATATTCAAATACCATGCATATATCTGATAATGTTTGCATGTTTCTATATATATATATATATATATATATATATATATATATATATATATATATATATATATATATATATATATATATATATATATATATGATTTTCTGTATTTTTGTTTCATTATACTTGTTGCGTTCATATCACTTGTTATATAGCGAGTTCCCCACGTTGGCATATTCGCGTTCTGCCACCCACGTCAATCGTCTCAGCCCAGCCTCCTCTTTCTAGCCAAACACACAGCAGCACGCCATATAGGATGCCAGCTGCACAAAAATATTTTATCACATTTTATGCATGAATTGATACAAACAAAATATATATGACTACCTACATTATATATGGATTGAAAGAATGGATTAACAGAATAATGAAGACATAGGTCATATTTTTTTCTTTTATTTTCCTCAATTTAAAAAAAAAGAGAGAGCTAGAGAGAGTGGCAACATAATTTGTTTACATTGTAGCGGCCACATGTGTGGCCACTCTGTACTACACACATATGGCCCCTCATGTATCACTAGGTATACCACTCCTAGATCCCTGCATGGTCTATTTTTATCCTGTCAGGTACATTAATCCTCGACCCATGCAGACCTACCGAGACAACGCCTACCTGAAGCCAAGCCGCCGTAAGCTCCCAGTGGACAGTTAGCTGTTGCCTTCACTCCCTGGCTCCGACCAAACATAAGGGTACGGCCAGCCCTACTAGGACACTCACTTCAGCTCGGGCACCGGAAGAAGGTTCCTGCCCAACATCGTCCTGCCTGCCACCACACCACCTAGTTGCTATCTGTGTTTCCGTTAACCTCCTACCTCCACCCAACTCTCCTGCAGCAACTGCGGCTCCTCTACGTGACGGCATGGCATAACACAGCACGGCACTCCAACATACTACCATATTCTGAATGACTTTTTATGTACTACCAATAAACTGCAGTTATCGTGAATACTATAAAGTCTGTTCACCCCGGGTTCACGCAAGGTCTTCCTTAACGTTATAACATCATCTGTTTTTCATATAAAATCCCGCTTTCCAACTCCCAAGTTTCAACACAAGTTACAGCTCTGTTGAACTCTAATAATGTATGCCTTATGTTCGATATAAAGGGTGTGGCGGCTAGAATCAGCTACCCGCCACAAGCATCAGCCCTCTCGCCTGATGGGTTCTAATAGTGTAGCAGGCAGGAATCCTTTTATTCATGTATTTCAGGTTCACTCTAAAATCTTATATACCATTTGTAGCCTGTATGAATAAACAGATTAAAAACCCACGATCTCTTAGTCTCCTTTCAAACCTCACCAGGAGACTAATGTAGCACCCCGCTACAAGGGCTTCTCATGCCTTGTAATTAAACAAAAACATAATCACATTCACTTAAGGATGAATGTAATGAACGAGGAAGAAGCAGAGACATGGAAAAGCGAGTATAGTAAGATAAACAAAGTTACGCTTAATGTTGCAAGGTCAAGGGATATAGTGATTGATTGATTTATTGTGCAACTAGGCATCTGGCGGCGCAACAGCTAGGGTCATATACCGCCCAACACATAAGTGTTATCCTCAACTAACAAAATCATAAACTCCCGAAAGGGACACGCATCATAACTAAATTACACACAAACTAAAAACACACTCCATTACTAAATGAACTCGTCAACTTAACTAAAATATAAAAAAGAATCAAGACTAAATATTATCAAACTATCTAAAAATCATAAATATAATAAAATCACAATTTATGGAGAAGGCCAGCTTCCTCCACATAGGAGAAGGTGTTCCCTCCCACACTACAAGCCTCCTCCCCGAGCACCAGGGAGAGACTGTAAGAACCGTCACCCACCCGGTACTCGGAGAGGTGCCTACGACGCAGGTCCCCAAAACTGGGACACTCAACAATAATATGCCTCACTGTCAAAGGGACCAGACAATCATCACAGTAGGGAGGGTTAATCCTGTCCATTAAAAAGCCATGAGTCAATAATGTGTGGCCAATGCGGAGACGGACATGAGCCGTCTCCCACCGGCGGGACAGGCCGCTGTAGCTCCACAAACCAAGGCGTTGGTGGATGTCGCGGAGCTTGTTAGCCCCGACTGCGTCCCATCTGTCCTGCCAGCAGGAACGAACAGCAGCATCTATATAGGGTCGAAGGTCCACTGCAGGGACAGGATGACGCCTGGAAGGAGGCCGATAATTAGAGTCTGCAGGCTTTGCCAGGGCATCAGCCCGCTCATTGCCATCGACACCCACTAGAAAGTGACTTTGTTTTACAGTGAACCTGGAATACATGAATATAAGGTTTTCTGCCTGCTACACTATTAGAACCCATCAGGCAACAATGCTGATGCTTGTGGTGGGTAGATGATTCAAGCCGCCACAATACTCCCCCCTCAGCAAGAAATTATTTTTCTGGTCTCTGGAGAGACCTACAGGAGGCGGGTCGTCGTCTTTTAGATAGGTCGAGCCTTGATATAGGGCCGTGTGTGGCAGTAGTGGTAGAGCATATGGATTATGATGGACGAAGGGCTCCCAGATGCACCAGTTTCTGACTACGGAGACACTTTCCCTCGATTTGGAGTCGATAGGGAAATAATGGGCAACATTCTGGCGACAGAAGCAGGTGAAGCTTGCCAGCCATATGGAGCTGCATAGACTGATTTTCAAACACTGTCTGCCTCCAGGGCCAGTGACTGTTCCCCTCCCCCGGACATACCAACTGTTTGAAAGCTAATACCTAACTGACAAAGTATATATATATTATCTCTCATTTTCACACTAACTACACATGCAATTTTTTAATAACAGTGAATTAATTATTCACAGTGATTATCCACTTCACGAATCATAGGTAAAATATGGAGATTATCTGTGTGCAGCATACATCAATATATCATAAAGCCTTTAGAGTGAGAAACGAACAAATTGGCCGTTAAATTGAGGAGCAGAGAGTGTGGAATGTTCACACAAGTAACGGTAGCTCCCCCTCCCACCCACACACACTGGCTCATCACTACTAGGCTACTGCCGCGAAATTAATTATTATGCCACGAATCACATCTGATTCATGACAATATTTACCGAAGTGTCTTGGAATGTTATAAATTAGTGGGAAAGAAAGGTTAAAATATTGTCATATAAAATGGCAACAGAAAAGATAATTACCATAATTACCTTAGAATCTTATAGATTACTTGATAAAGAAGGTAAAAACATTGTAATATAAATTGACAATAGAATATATAGCCTAATTACCATTATTATTGTACAGTTCACACATTATATCATGTTGTGACTCTTACTGTATTTATATTTACATTTATCACATTATATCTCCATCCATTACTTGACAAACACCCCATGACTCCTTCTTATGGTAAAAGTACAGATGTAACACTACGTTTTTAAATTAATCACTTTTTATATTAAATTGCCGTTTTCTCTTTGCTAAGATTAACGGAGAGAATGGGAGCTGGTACATTTACCTCGTGTAAATACTTAAGTATATGAATTTTAGCATTGTGATGTAAGTATTATTGGAAAGCATGTTATGATTTGTATGTCTAGTTTAATTATAATGGATTGTCTAGTTTTGAAGTGAATTGGAATTATTTATGTATTATTATGGATGAATAGTTTGGAATACGAGAGATGGGAAGGCATTCGCCGCAGGAATTAGTCATGATGTTATGACATCTCCACATGCGCGAGTTCGTATCCAATCTTAACAGTGTCAGGTATCTGAGCAGCAGCAAAAGTCATGAAACATAAGCCAAATTTCTCTCTCTTGTTCTATCTCAACCTGGTCATACTTTGTACTTCCACAACGCCCTGGTCCTTCATTCCCTCAAGAATGACTGCATCATCCATCGTGGCTTACGAAGATCGTAAGTTGGTATCTCCAAAGCTTCGTAACCTCCTTCGTAGCTCACGATAATGTCTTCGTAGCGAGCGTCGCTGGCCGTTCCCGCCACCAAGCAGACTGAATCTCAGCCAATCACAATGAAGGAAACAAAATGTCCTTGATACTGTAAGCCAATCGTAGCGTAGTATCACAATGTCAACAAATAAATAAGATGTCAACACTACCAGCTGATATAGATGACAGTCACCAAGTTACATCAGACAGCAACAACAAAAGACAGGTAAGTGAATTATCTGAATGATTATACTGTATTGGTAATAATTTAACACAACAGTGTAGCTAAGGCAGCTTCCTGAGTATATATTTAATATCACGCCAATCACTAGTATGATATTGTATATAGCTGTGGTTAGGTTAGGTTTGGCTATGTTAGTTAAAGATAGGTTAGGTTATGTACTGTATATCAAAAACGAACAGCATAATACAAAAAGTTTACTGGCAGCTACATAGTTGTCATGAAAATAAATCTAAGACATTGACTTGGAGGACATTATATTCTTTTAACTTCTACTGTCACTGTTTTATTTCCTTTAAACCTACCTACAGTAGTTTCTATGATAATATCAAAATCTGTAAGTTACAGTTGACTGCCATTACCAAGTAACAGGGGGGGGTGCGGGAATATGGGGACAGGCTTGGGGGGTTAGGGGGGTGCAGGAAATGGGGGACAGGCTTTCTACCCCCACCCAAGCCTGTCCCCATATTCCCGCACCCCCCCCAAGCCTGTCCCCTACTCTCACCTCCCCTTAATTAAATGTCTCAATTACCGCTAAACTAAGAAAAAAAAAGATTACATCAATAGAGTATTTTCTTTTCAGAATTAATAAAGCATGCATATGCCAAATTTTCGGGTAAAATTTTCCGGACACCCTGTATATAATGTAATTAACTGTGATAATGCAGGTAACTAATAGTTCAAATAGCTAGGGAGGTATCATGGATTTCTGTAAACTTTACAGGTGTCATATGTAAATAAAATGTATGTTTTTTTATAGTCTATAATTAAAACATTAAGAAAAAACAATACCAATCACATATTTGTTATTAGCTGTTCAAAAGCATCTATTTTAGCAAAAGACAAGTCTTATGTTATATGAAAACAGGTGAAAATTATCTATTAAATTATACTGTTCAATAAAATTAATTGAGATGGTAAGAAAGGTTCATGTACGGTACATGATAATATTTGCAATAGTTAATTCTGAGGCATAATTTTGCCCTAGATTCTGGAATATGGTCAACCTTTTATACATCCAGTATTTATCAGTAAGTATGTAATTCCAGTTATTTAAATGTTACCAGCTCACACATCACATTAATGTGCTTGTAATATTTTCATTAGAAAGTCAACAAATCAAAGTTTATCATCCTAAAGAATATCCACTTCATACAAAGGACTATATATGGATTAAAGACTCATACTACATGGATTAAATTAGGTCGAACTATGCAATGAAGAATTTCTGCTTTGTTTGCAGGTAAATGGAAGCCAATTTCCTGCAATTAATAAGTACCATTATATCCTACTATTCATAATTAAACACTCCAAAGGTAATGAAATGATACACACACAAAATATTTGTAACATTCTATTCCACAGTGTATCAGTTTAAATTGACACTTGCAGCTCCATTCTCCTAAGCTGCTGAATCTCCTCCTCTTGTTTATATTTACCGATAAATGACAATAACAACAACCATTATGTCGTCTATGTCAGCCGCGCCAAGTGTAAATAAACTCAAATCTCACTATTTACGGGTTGTTTATCGACTACGCGACCCTGCTATGAGCCTTACGAGTGCTTTTCAATCTTCATAGCGCTACGAACAAATATGGCGCATAATGGCGGCCGAAAACTCGCTTACGAAGCTTTGAAGATACGTTCTTAACGGTTACGAACACCTTACGAACAAAGATGGCGCTACGATAATCGTAACTGCGCTTACGAAGCTTTGAAGATCCCACCCCTGGACTTTATTGTAGGACGAGAGAAAAAAATATATATATACAGTACTCGTAGAGAGAAGGAACGCCAACTACTGAAAAAAACAAAAAAAACATTCTGAAATGACTTCATCCCTCACACAAGTTAATATCTTACAAATCCATGTCAATAGGCTACAAGTAGGTCCTGCACTAACTCGTTACTCATGACTTTTCGTGAGGACGTGTTCAGGACGAACCAGTCCAGTACCACAGGCACAGTTACCAATACCACAACTAATATTATGTACAGATACATTATTCATATGCTACAGATTTTCACTCCCGTCAGAATATAAATGAAATATTTTTTAATCCTAGCTTTATGCATGGTAACATACGTGACAGGCGTGTAACAGGCGTGTAATTTTCTAGGATTCTAGCTAGATCCGATTTACACGATATTTATCTGGTAAGAGTTGATCAAGGTAGCGACATCTGTGATGATAGAGCAAAAAAGGACAGTCTGAATTTGAACTCGATACTAGCTATATATATTAACAATGGTAAAAAAAACTATATATAAAGGAAATTATGAAAATATAACCAATCATGGGAAGATAAAATTAAATTGTTTGGGTTAAAAAAAACAATGAAGAAAGTGAAGATATTTTTTTGTAAATTTTGTAAAGCTGACATAATACAGTAGACCTATATCTTATTGGTGATATTTGCTTCAAAATACTTTGAATGAAGGTAAGCACACTATATATTTTGCCTTTTATCTGTTTATTGTTTGTTATATGTATAGTATCAAATAACTATATATGTAGGTGCAGCGTTAAAAGTAATTTTATTTATGCCCCAGGCTAATTCACATGTACTTACATAATTCTGTTAAAATATATACACCTGGCCGAAAAAAAATGGTCGTAGACAAAAAAGTTTGGCCCGATTTGGCCGTGAAATGCACATAATCTGGCAGTGAGATATCTCTGCAATCTCAGGCCCATCTAGCAGCCTTGCTGTAGTTACACAGTCACAGATGCCGCTCAGAATATCCAGTGCAGCTGGAGGACAAGGATGTATACTATTTGTGCTCTCTACACTTGAATGAAGGAATATTCACTGTTACGTTATATATAATTATCTGACGTTCATGGTAGTCTTTTGCATAAAAAGTTGGACTTTAACAGTGTACCCGTGCGACAAGAAATACTGTTGTGTAAAATGTGGTGGTAGTACAACTTCTTTACTTCAACACACAGATGTTGTATATTTCAGTGTTATATATAACGAACAAAATCTCATTTTCTCGAGTGGCAACTCATATGGATATATTATAACGTAAACAATCAAGGCAAACTCACGGAAATTATAGAAGGTTAAGCCTTGGAATTGAATAAATCCGACTTTGAGAAACGGAAAACTATATTAAGATAAAACCTAAATATATAAGCTTAAACACGAAATATTTAACCCTTCCCTTTTCATTGTTATCTCTTCACCACAACTACCACCACCATTGCCTCCACCATCGATATCACCAACGACAACGACAACCACCACCACCACTACTCACCTCCATCACTTTCAACAACTAACCACTCGTCATGTCTAACAAATGTCCACGCCTAACTAATTATCGTCTATTCATCATTCTGTGTGTCATCATGACCCTTGTCTTGTTCACCTTCTACAACATGAAACCTTCCCTCAGCACCATCAAGTTCGACCAGGGGGCGAGAAAGGTCCATAATTCCTTGGTGGAGGGAATGCAACAACAGTTTTCTAATTTACAAGGCCAGCAAGTCGATGTCATTACGAGCAGAAAATCTGACTTTATGGTAAGACAGGCTGCTGTAACATACGATAAAGCCAAAACTACGATTAATCCCGCAGATCAAAACAAGGCCAAAGTCAAGACAAACTCCGTGGGCCATAGCAAACTTTCGCCAACAAAAGCTATTGCCCAGAGTCTGGAAGAGACCGAGGAGGATGGCACTGAAACCTGGAAAACCATTCTCTTTTGGTCCTCATGGTTCGGTTCTGATTGGTCCGGCAGGTTAGTGTATTTGATCTACTTTATGATGATAAAATTCCACCCATACACATCCTTTAGACACGCGATTTGTGTACATTACTGTGTGTAATTTTAAGTTGTACACAAGTACCACATTTGCTCTATTATGTTTTGGATTGCATTACGCTTACCGAATAGGCCACAAGATAAAATGAGGGAGTGCACTGTCCCTATCTATGATGGTAAACATTGAGAATAATGTTGTCATATTAATCTATAATAGGGAAGAAAGAAGGCATTGTTAGGCCAGAAATGCCTTGGATCATAAGAGAGAGAGAGAGAGAGCAGGCTAGAGGGAAAAGGGTAGTGAAAGAGAGGAATCGGCTTAATTCTGGTTTAAAGATGCGCCCATAGCCTCAAGGTATTGCACACATTTTGCAGGCAATATCCCCCCACGAGGCAAAAGGACATATAGTTGCCTCCATTTGTAACGTGCACAGTGTCTAGTACTGGTGTGTCACATTTTCTCTAACAGTTTATAAATATAGTAATATTTAAGGTTACTGTTCTATCCTGCATATTGCAGCTTAAATCAAAATGGCATAGGATTGTGTTTGTGTCTTTTATGTAGGATTTTATAAATGTCATGCATATTAGTATATCCCAGTTATTTATGATGTGGCATATGATCATTCCTGAGCGACCCCACCCTAACAGGCCAAGATGCAGTGGTTGGACTATAACCAGAAGGGTTGGTACACCTAGGTGGTGGATATTGACCATGGAGCTATAACAAATTCGTTCCGTTATATGAATTTTC